>QVTF01021864.1:212500-490000 GCA_003573665.1 Oxygymnocypris stewartii
AAACCCAAAACCAAACCTTAACCCTATAATAAGTATGTGTTGTTATTCAATATTATACTGTTACATGGAGAGCTTGAAGTATATTTTTTTCCTGAAGGTATTTAGAGATACTTATTTTAAACAGTTATTTCAAGTACTCAAATCTGATTGAATAAGCAGAATGACAGTCCAACAGCAATTACACTTTTCACTGTTTATGTTAGTCTGCTTGTCTTGTGTTTGTGGCTTCTGGTTCAATCATATTAGACCATAAAAACCCGAGCACAAGTAGGCATTGTAGGAAACTATTTCATGCAATGCATACCAAATATTTTGACAAATGTCATACATTATACTGTATGTATTTACAAAATTTTCATAGTGTGCACAGTGTACAGTACATACTGTAGATATAATAATACCAATAATAGTAAAAGAAGTAGTTTATTTGATTTAAGCACAGTTGTTCAGTGTACATGTTTGTTTGTTTATTTATTTGAAAGCTAAAATAACTTTCTGAGAGCTTCCAATGTCAGACTAATAAATACATCACATGACCATCCACAATCATCAATGATGTCTGTTGGTTGAGCAGAAACTTGACCCGTCCGGTCATGCTGAGGTTGACTAGAGATGGAGATGGTCCTGATGCTCTCGGAGGTGTGTGTCGTGTTTATTCCACACTGAGCAGCATCCTCCTGAAGCCCGGCTGTATTTGCACAGCACTCTGGCAGTGTTTACTCAGGACTGCAGGGCTGTAAACAGCTCAACGAGAGAGAGAATGATAGCTGCACACTCTCTCCTTTAGCTCCTCTTCTGCTGTGATATCTATTCACATTACATTTGGACAGCTGATTTCATTCAAAATATATTTTCATTATAAGGCTTGACAACAAAGATCAGTCATGATCATTATTTGTTTAAAGACAAGTATTAAAATAAACAATGTGTTTAGAAATTGCTGTAAAATAGAAATGAATGTGGATAGCAATTATTATTTAAATGTACTGAAATTACTAATTAGGTCTATGTTTCCAATAAAACAAAATACAGATTTTAAGTGAAAAGATTTAGTTGTTGTTTTTGTTTGACCACATATTTGCTCAAATCCCACATAGAAACCACCAAACAAAGCTTCAATCGTCACATTTTTCTTATTTCGACCAAAAAAATTAAATGTTATCCATTTGTCAGCTTGTATTGTTGAGCTGGACTGCTCTTGCTATTAGCAGCAGGGGGTGTATATGTGTGTGTGTGTGTTAGGATGTGTGTGAGCTACTCTTGCTGAGTCAGTACAGCGAAGGAAGCTGAGAGAAGGTCAGCAGGCCTCTGAGACAGAGCACCTGACATTAATCTCCACGCAACATCCTCCAATACACTGTGTCTGCGTGCACCTGCACTGAGTCGAGTGAATTTGTCCCATCATAGAGTTCAAGGTTTGTGGTGACTAGAGTGAGAGTGGCTGTTAGCAATGCAGTGAAAATAAACTTAATGCAAATGAACTGCAAAGCAAAGCAGTGACTACAGATGGGTGTACAGACACTGGAGCTCATGTGATCTGCCTCCTGTTATACCAGCCACTTGTAAGTGAGATTTCAAGCAAATATTTTTTGAAAAATCTTGTTCATTTGCACAATTCTCATTGAAGAACTACACTACCCATTACAGTCTCCATAGCACTAGTAAGAAAAAATCTTGTTTGCTATGCGTCACGCAATGAGGTCATTTATATATACTTTTTGTCTTGTTTTTCCAATTTGATATACCTTTTATTTCAAATCAAAATAATAGTAAAGAGCTAGTTAAACGAAAAGTGCATGGTTTGTTTGGTTTATGGCTTAAAACTCTTAAAGGGGTCATGATCTGCAAAAACAACAATAAACACTTAATTTCGAAGCAATGAGTTATTTGATGTCCTGTTTTTGAATAAGTGTGGCGGATTGTCGACTAGGAAGTAAACGTCCACTGCTAATAGTTGTGTTTGTTTGACAGCATAGACTGGATGATGAATTTAGGTTAAAAATGCATTAATACTCAGTACACATTAAACAATCTGTAAGAAGAGGCAACGCAATAGTGATTAATAATGCAATTAAGCAATAATGATCCAATATAGTTGGCGCAGCATCGTCTTTTATTTTCAAAAAGCGGTACATTTAAGTAAACAAAGGACCGAGTTCTTACTGATGTGATCTGGCACTTCATTAAAAATAGTTTGTAAAATAAAGTTGATCGTTTGATTTCTGCATAGCTAGCTGTTAGCTGCTCTCGTTATTTACACTTTGTGCATGAATCAGTGGGCGGGGCAAAACAGGCAGTGATGTAGAAGCAGGTCTTGATCTTCTTCTGTGGAGGCGGTGCTTATCCACACTATTACATCATAGAGTCGTAGTTTTGATCTCTGAAGCTTACATCATGTTTTTATAGCACAACGACCTCTTAAAAGATTAAGGGAATTTAGATTTCTCAGTTCATGACCCCTTTAAATACTAAAATATTTTTCTGAAATAAATAAATAGAAAACGTACTAAAACTAAGGTAGCTGGAAAAGTCTCTGTTCAAGTATTTCTTTGACAGTAAAACCTCCGTGCTTACACCTACATTTAAGGGCAGCTTATTATACAATCCTATGTATAATGACTGATGATGTCATCGTTGTCATGGTTACAATTGCTAAATGTCGCCACACAAGGGCCTTTTAACATGCGCACAGAGGCCTAATCGTATTTGAGGAGTTCTGGAATTCATCCAAGCTATTATTCATTCTTTCCCTATGAATTCCATATCTTCAGTCAGCGCTGCGAGTGATTGTGCCCCGCAGCTCAAATACACCCACCACATCTGCTCAGTGAGAGCACTTAGATCTGCTCAATAGCTCATTGTGAGATGCTTCATCAATCCTTCCGCTTGTTTCTCCTCCCCCTTTCCTTAGCTCTTTCTCTCTTGAAATTTGAATGTTGGTTTTAGTCCACTTTGCCCTCTTGTTCTGTCCAGGGTCAGAAATTAACCAGGGCCCCGGGTCAAAAATGTCAAAGAAAGTGACACAAACAAAATTGAAGCAAAGGATGATGACTGGTCAACTCCACATTGTTATATTCCACGATAGAGTAACAACTTTGACATATTCACCTTTATTTATTTAGTGCAGTACTGTAGTGACCCGCAGCTGTCAAATAACTGCAGAGTCTTGTTGAATGTGGAACTAGAATGAAGTGCATTTTGATGGGGAAAAACAGAGGCAAACACTCCCAACATCTCTAACACTTGAAACAACAATTACTGCAACATTTTCTGTGGGCTGTATAATCTACACGAACAAAAGGACTGTAATTATTTTAATTTGAACATGTTTCATGTATCAACAACTGTATTTGACAAAGTATTTCACATAAGTGGATGACATTCTGTGTGGTTTTGGGATGTAGTAATTGGACCAAACGCAGACCATGCGATGTGTGACTCGCTGTAATAGATGTTGGCCTGTTGCACTATTAAAGTAGTCTTTATTAACTCAAAACAGTAAAATAAAAACAAATATTTTGCAGAATTGCAAAATGTTTGTTTTTTTGAAAAGCAACAAATAAAATACAGGCAACATATTATATACATATATACATACATACTTTATTTTAAGGCTCGATTCTCGCCATTAACAAGTGAAACTGTGAAAACTCCCAATTTGCTGCTTATTAATAGTTAGTAAGGTAGTTGTTAAGTTTAGATATTGGGTAGGATTAGGGATGTTTATGCAGAAAATGTGCTTTATAAGTACTAATAAACAGCCAATATTGCTAAATAGCAAATAAGCATCTAGTTAATAGTGAAAATTGGTCCCTATACTAAAGTGTTACCATATATATTGTATATATATATATATATAATTTAGTATTCGGAAACTTATGGCAACAACTTAGTCATTTACTTGTAAAATGTAAAAATAAAATATTAATCCATTAAAAAATATATAGCCTATATATATATATATATATATATATAAACTATATCTTTTTTAATGGATTAATATTTAATTTTTACATTTTACAAGTAAATGACTAAGTTGTTGCCATAAGTTTCCGGAAAAAAAAAAAACAGAAGTGTCTGTAGTTCTAAAAACAGCCTTTTAATACAAACAGTATATCAACTGGACAGTCCAGGGTGGGAATATTGCCCATTAATGGAAAAGTTTTGGGACAGCCATCACTCTCCTCCGTCTGTGATAAATGATCTGTCATATTCTCTTTCTCGGTGTCTGTCTATCTCTCTCTTATCCGTCTTTCTCTGAGTAGATTAGTTGGGCGGCAGATGGGGTTACTGCCCAACTGAGACACACAGGTGGCTCATTCAGAGCTCTAATGAGTGAGAGAGTTGGGTGAGGACACACACACACACACACACACACACAAAACACACACATGCGCACGCCACACAGGAAGTTCCGTGCAACAGCAGCCTCACACACAAACCACAGAATGAGCGATGTCCCTGCGGTGTGTGTTGGGTTTGGAGGGGTGAAGAGGAGAACCCTGTGTTTCCATAAAACTGCTGCTCAGTGTGAAGTGTAAAATAGGGTCAGCTGTTGCCAAACCAAGAGCGTCGCCTGCCAAAATCACTAAACACGTCCAAACCACTTGTCTTCTGCAGATCCCGAGCAACAATCACAACCTCAGCCTCTGAAAGAGCTACTGATAAATCCATATTGTGGACTGTCATGGATCAATAAATCACACAGGATATTTTCTATTTGTTTGTTTTTGATTACTTTTCAGAAGTGGTAACAAATTCAAATGTTTGGAGAACCACCTGGTAGTTTTGACTCCTTGCATGAAAAATGTGTCATAAAAATATGTTTTGCTTGTGTTGAGTGTCATATTTTATATTGTATGGCTCATACAGTATATGATACTGCGAATTAAGGTTAAGGAAAAAAAACACCTCAGTTTTATTCAGATTTATATAAAGTAAATGGACAAAAAGTAAAAATGAAAGCCTCAAAACTTCCATGTAAATCAGTCTTAATAACAGTGTTGCATGCTACTTGCATAAAATGCATTTGCATATCAGTTTTCACTTTATATCTCCCAGTAATGACTTCGTAAGATGGTATTTAAATAATTAGTTTATAATCAAAGCTCTGCAGTTTTTATTGTGGGGGCAAAACATATAATTCATGAGAGAAGGTCTGATGTATCATATTTGATACTCACATTTTAACATGATTTGGACAGTATGGATATTACAGCAAACCCAGTAAACTTGATTCTGTTTGCTTTAGTAGCTTCAGGTGTTCAAACATTACTAACAATATAAAAGTCATTCCTATTCTTATGTTTACTTTATAAAATCAAGATTTCACAGCAGAAAGAAACATGAAGACCTGAAGGTGGATGTTTTTACAATTATATTAAAAAGTATTTTGCTGATGTAGATTTTCTTTACCAGCAAAGTTTTGATCACGAAGCTTAGAGGCTTTAGCATATAAATTAGTAAAAGCTGTGCATCAAATCTGATACAGTGGGCTTTACATGGTTAAACTGCTTGATTTAGCTAATTTAGGAATCCTACAGTATTGAAATGAAAAGGAAAATAGCATGCTTATTGTACAATACAGTTTTTTTTTCTTCAAATTATGCAAGTGTGATGAAAGATTCAATTGTTAGAAAATGAATGCATGTTTCTAGTACCTCCTCACGCCACTGATTAAGAACTGTCTCTTTCTTAGAGAGAAACCTCCTGCTGTTACTAGTTCAAAGAATATTGCATCTGGCAAGGAGTAGCAATGTTCTGACTTATTGAAATTGAATACACCTACATCATCACATATTACAATATGAAATTCCCATACTTTTCATACATTTAAAAAATAATGTTATATAAAAAAAAATATTATTTGTATTAATTATTTTTTTATCTTGTTTGCTTCACAACTCACTTGTTATTTTCTAGTTGTTGTGTTGTGAAGTTCTGTTAATATATACGTATATTATTTTGACCAGTGAATATAGTGTGACATATCTGAATAAAAACAAACAGGGTTTTACTAAATATCAGCACTTGTCGAGCAAACAGAAGACATTTAATCTAATAATGGGAAAATCCATTGTTCTGTTCATGGTTTGACATTTTTAAATGCTTTTTTTCCTTCCCATACTCTGAGCCCCTTTTTTGAGTGTCATTTTGAATGTTTTTGTTTTTTAGCACACACACACACACACACACACACACACACACACACACACACACACACACACACACACACACACACACACACACACACACACACACACACACACACACACACACACACACACATTAGTAAGGGTTGAGAGGAGGATTGGAGCAGCTGCGGAGGTCTCCTCTCTGATTTACTGTGTACTTCTGAAGGGCTTAATGACTACAGTGGCTGACAGCTCTTAACCCTTTGAGACTCTGAGGATAATGCAATGTGATCCGCCGTCCTCTTTTGGGTAGCACACATGCACATTTGTTAAATTGAACCCTGACTTGCACCACCTGTATGCTGTCTCAGGGCAGTGGAGGGAGAGATGAGGGCAACCATAATTCCCTCTCACATTTCTCACACGCACACTGCCACCAACTGACCACTGCTACAACTGCACACCATCACATTTACACTTAAAGGGATAGTTCCCCCAAAAACTAAAATTATGCCATTAATTACTCACTCTCATATCATATGAATGTCTTTCTTCTGTTGAACACAGAATAATATTTTTTGGAAAAAGCTAATAACCACGCCTTCAACAGAAGTAAGAAACTTATACAGGTTTGGAACAATTTGAGGGTGAGTAAATGATAACAGAAGTTTCGTTTTTGGGGGAACTGTTCCTTTAAGGGAATAGTTCGCACAAAAATGAAAATTCTGATTATTTACGCATTCTTATTTTAGTTCCAAATCTGTTTGAATGTATTACTTCTCTGGAACATGAAGATGCATGCTGGGGTCTATATTTTTATATACATTCATAAAACATATAATATACATTCTGGGTAGTAACTAATTTCATGTAATCTGAATTATGTAATTAGAATAAAAAAATAAGTACTTGTAATTGGAGTATATTTTAAAATGGTCATATTTGTCAAAATCAGATTATAGTTACTTTTTCAGATTAAAGTTACTTTTTAAGGATTACATGATTTCATATTATTCACACAGTGACAGTAAATTATTCATAATTTATTGATTCCCCCCCCCCCCCCCTTTAAATTATACTGTGTTATACCATATACCATTTCAGAAATGCCATGCAAATAAATTTACAAACCATGCTTCTGAATTTCAGGGAAAAAAGTCATTCCTCAAGCTAATTTGCATAAAACAAATAATTAAAGTTTCTAAATACTGGGGATGTATAGCTGTGAAACACTGTCTGTATCATATCCCAGTAACTGTTGAATCTTGAAAAAAATATGCAGAAAAAGAATAACCAGTAAAGGATTACAATGTGTAAGGAATCTACCTAGCTCTGTAGACACTACTATTCAAACATTTGGGGTAAGTACGATTGTTTGAGAATCTGAATCCAACTGTCACCTTAAATTAGTTTATAATCCAGTCCTCACACACTTTTTCCAACAAGTGGATTATTTTGGTTACACTTTTTTGATAATCCACTTTAGACATACAACTAACTGACTAACTATAAGTAACTTTGCAACTACATGTCTACTAACTGCGTTTGTTTTAGGGTTTGGAATAGTAGAATTAGTTGAATAAGTTACTTATAGTCAGTAGAATCATATCTGTTGGGGGACCATCAGAATAAAGTGTTCTAATCTACTAATCTACTAATACCCTAATGACTGAGTTGACATGTAGTTGCAAAGTTACTTATAGTTCGTATAATGTATAAAATGGACTATTGAAAAAACAAAGTTTTACCAACTTTCAATGGTGTTATTCCCCATGAAATGAGAATTCAAGGGTAATAAAAATAATTTCAGTTTTCTAATAATTTATTTTTGAAATGTATACAGAATTTAATATACATGGTTGAACGACAAAGCTCTTGTTGCCACTCCAGAACCTCAATGTAAAGGGAAATGTGATGAAAGGTGGTTGATGTGTTTCAGAGCTGACTGCATCTCAAAGGGCTTAACGCCTCAGCAGTGACCAATCAGAGATGGTTATCTGCTCCTCACCCTGAGCTGAGCATGTTATGCTTTCTCAAGGGTCACGGGTCACACTTTCTGTTTGCACCTTCACGATGCTCATATCCTCTCGCTATCGCTGTCTCTCATTCTCTCGATCTTCTCTTTCCATGCACAGCTGCACAAACAGGACGCGACTGAGTCAAACAATCATCTCAGGGATTAAAAGTGACCTTATTAACCTTTGACCTCATGCAGCTATTTCCAATCTAAGCTTGCAGATGTTCAGTTACACAATGTTTACGTGAAATGGAAAATGCAACCAAATTGTTTTTTATTAATGGTTATCAACTGGTTTTCTAAATTGTAGGATATCAGGTGGCAACCCAACACCCAAAAACAAAGATGTTTCAAAAGGTTCTTCACAGCGATATCCTAGAAGAACCATTTTTTGGTTCCATAAAGAACAATTCAGTCAAAGTTTCTTTAAAGAACCATCTCTTTCTTACCTTTTTATAATCTGAAGAATCTTCTTTCACTACAAAGAACCTTTTGTGAAGCAGAGAGGTTCTTCGGATGTTAAAGATTCTTTATGGAACCATTTAGACAAAAAGGTTCTTCCATGGATTTGTGAAGCACCTTTATTTTTAAGAGTGAACACACACCGTTTATAAAAGTAAACGAAAATGTCCTTAAAAATGAATATTGAAACATATTCAAATCGAAATATTAACTCAACATTTACAACACAAAGCACATTGTGACAAAAACCCTGATTATTCTCATTGCATGTGATTCGACAATGAATTTTTTTGTACAGAAATATTAACATATTATATTATATTATATTATATTATATATAACCAAGAAAAATGAGCTTCATATTTAAGCTTGTAGCTTGTTCCATTGGCCTCCACTGTAAGTGCATTACTTTAAACATGAATTTATTTTCAGAAACTGAAGGACAAGTCAACATTATTTTCTATGGCAAGCTGAATCACGTCACAGATGCTTTTATGATAAATTATGGAATTTGACTTATATTGAACCCGAAACGTTCCTTTAAATCAAAACTAGGAGTCTGTGGATTTTGTCCCCTGACTGGGTCCCTACTTGAACGCAATCAAAGACAGCTGGAATCATCTGTTAAATGGATTTTATTGGAAAGATGATGGATCCCTAGAGCACATAAATTAGAATTACACTGGCTCTGGGAAAATGAAGCATATTCTGGTTTAGGCACCAAACCATTGTGCCCAGCTGCCAGAAGGAAAGTCTGCCAAATACGTTTGTAAACCTCCAAGAGACATGAGAGCAGAATCAGCCATGGCGCTTTCTGGTACAAACGTATTGTCAGACTTTGTCTCCCTCTGCCTTGTGTTTCCTTACCCTTGTATGGTCCTTGCTGTTCCCCATCATTAGTTGATTAGTCTCTGTCTGTGTCCTGATTACATCCAGGTGTTTCCAGTTATGTCTCCCTATTTATAGTCTGTTCTGCCCCATGTTTCCTGTCGGTTATTGTTAATGTCAACGTCTAAGCCTATGTCGATATCCTTACCTGTGTTCCTGTGTCTCCTCCGTCTGTGCAACATTAAAAACCCTCTTTGTTATCATCCTCGTCTCCTCGTTCCTGGATCCCCGTGCAGAACCGCGACAGAATAACCGACCTCCAAAGAAGGAAAAATTAAACAGATCCTCCTTCACGGCGATGGAGTTCGCCGCCTGCGCCTTCGCCCTTAGCCGGCGGAATCTCCCCTTCATGGAGTTCGCTGGGGAATTCTGCGGGATCGCCGTGGTGACGGAGCTCCACGACACTGCAATCCTCCATCTGTTTCAGCTCGGGGCCAATTACCATTGCCCTATGGATCTCCCAGACACCACAGGATTGTATTGGAGAGAGGGGATCTACCAGTGTCTGGGAAGTTTCCTGTCCCGAGTCGAAACCAGCCCACTAGTGTCTCCGCTGGCCCCACCCAGCTCATCTTCGTCTCCGCTGGTCCCGTCCAGCTCATCTTCGTCTCCGCTGGTCCCGTCCAGCTTATCTTCGTCTCCTGCTGGTCCGGTCCAGCTTATCTTCGTCTCCGCTGGTCCTGCCCAGCTCATCTTCGCTGGTTCCGCCCAGCTCGTCTTCGTCTCCGCTGGTTCCGTCCAGTTCAGCGCTACCCGAGCGCCCCCTGGTGTCCCTGGGCTTGTTAGTGGATTATGAGGGGATGGTTTTGCTCCTCACCAGCGCCTTCCAGTGCCTGCTCCTCTCCAGCGCCCTCCGGTGCCTGCTCCTCGCCGGCGCCCTCCGGTGCCTGCTTCTCGTCGGCGCCCTCCGGTGCCTGCTCCTCGCCAGCGCCCTCCTGTGCCTGCTCCTCGCAAGTGCTCTCAAGTTCCTCCGCTGGTCCTACCCAGCTCATCTTCGTCTCCACTGGTTCCGTCCAGCTCTCCAGAGCACCCACGAGAGTCAGAACCGCCTGAGCGCCCACGAGAGTCAGGGCCGCCCGAGCGCCCCCAAGAGTTGGTCCCGTCCAGCTCACCTTTGCCTCCGCTGGTCCCGTGCAGCTCACCGTGGCCTCCGCTGGTCCCGTCCAGCTCACCTTGGCCTCCGCTGGTCCCGTCCAGCTCACCTTTGCCTCCGCTGGTCCCGTCCAGCTCACCTTCGTCCCTGCTGGCACAGTCCAGTTCAGCACTTCCCGAGCGCCCCCGAGACTCTGCGTTACCCGAGCGCCCACGAGAGTCAGCGCTTCCAGAGCGCCCCCAAGAGTTGGTCCAGTCCAGCTCACCTTTGCATCCGCTGGTCCCGTCCAGCTCACCTTTGCCTCCGCTGGTCCCGTCCAGCTCACCTTGGCCTCCGCTGGTCCCATCCAGTTCAGCACTTCCCGAGCGCCCACGAGAGTCAGCGCTTCCAGATCGCCGCCCTGGAGGCCACCTGTCCGGGTTCCAGGTCCCTTGAGGCCTCCAGAGCGCCCGGTAATGTCAGAGTTTGTCTCCCTCTGCCTTGTGTTTCCTTACCCTTGTATTGTCCTTCCTGTTCCCCATCATTAGTTGATTGGTCTCCGTCTGTGTCCTGATTACGTCCCAGGTGTTTCCAGTCATGTCTCCCTATTTATAGTCTGTTCTGCCCCATGTTTCCTGTGGATTATTGTTAATGTCAATGTCTAAGCCTGTGTCGATATCCTTACCTGTGTTCCTGTGTCTCCTCCGTCTGTGCAACATTAAAAACCCTCTTTGTTATCATCCTCGTCTCCTCGTCCCTGGATCCCCATGCAGAACCGTGACACGTACACTATATTGACAAAAATCACATTCTTCTCCAGCTCCAACTGGATGGAGCCCTGAATTTACCCGAATACATGAAATTCACATTATTCTCTGGGGTAAATTACATGGATTAAAAAGACCGCATTATTTAAAATAATAATTCACTTGAAAATGAGAATTCAGTCAGTATTTACTCTCACTCATATATCCAAACCCATGTTTTGTTTCTGTTCGAGCACAGTTTAGCATAACACTCTCTTTTCCATACAATACCAGCAAAACCAAAAAGACAAAAAAGCACAATTTTTGAGTTTGTCCCATTACAAAGAGCAGAAACATTCAGCAAAACATCTTTGTTTTTCTTGTAAGGAAAAAACTAAGTAAAATGAGTGAGCTATCCCTTTAAGAGTGTATGAAGAGATGTAGGCCCAACAGTAACAAACATAATACTGAACAAACTCAATAAAGAAACGGTCTTTCCTGGATGTTTACTGGTGTGTGACACCTTTTTAACATTTATCCTTCCTTATTCACCCCACTTCACTCATACACATTAATTTAAATTCATGGCACTCATTCAGGGAACACTGGCCATGCGTTTGTCAGCAATTTCCTTTGGGAGCCCATCAGAGCTTTGATCCTGGTCTCCATCTCCATGCTGGATAAAATTGCCCACAGTGTGACTAGCCTGCTGTATTTATCATCAAGTGTGTAAATCAATCGGCTTTTTACCACCTCTGCGTGTGGGAATGCAGTAAAAGTCATCACAGAGAGAAACACATCCGGTGCGGCCGAGCGGAATTTATAGTGCCTCGTTGGATTGTGGGAAGGATCTTGGACACCCGACTCCAGCAGAGACCTTGAGAAGGGGGCAAGGAAGAAAGTATCTTTTCTCTCTCTCTGCCTCCCACTTCTGAAATTAACTGCCTTTAACTGAAAATCGAGTGTTTAATCTTGTCATTTTACATAATTGACACAATTTTCCTATTTTTATATTGTACAGTTGCTTTGTTATAATTTGTAATGTTAAAAGCGTTATATAAATAAATGTGACTTGACTTGTCTTTATCCATTTTACCTTTTCTCTATAATGCAATTTATTTATCTTTGACCATAAGTACTCAAGGGTCTCAAGGGTTGACTTTTAACAAAATAATAGATTTCAACTTTTTGTACTCCTGTCCTGATGGCAGTTTATATATATATATATATATACAGTATATACTGTATATCAATATAATATATATACACATACATATATATATATATGATTTATTTTTTATTAATGTGTGTAAATATTTTTTTAAATATATACATGTATCTGTTTGTATTTATATAAAGATTCAAATAGACAAATATTGTGTAAACGCGAGCTTTCAATCGATGTGACAGCACTAATATATAGTTTAATTACGTGTATTTAGGATACATGCAATTCTATGTAATTAACCGGATAAAGAATCACAAGACAAATAAAAAATTGATGTTAAAAAAACACAATACATAAAAAAAAAAAAAAAAAAAGATTCTTCTATAATACAGTGCCCAATGTTGGACATAGCTGTAGACAAATGAAACAGTGTACAAAGTTCGTTTAAAAAAAAGTCTAAAGGCAACATGGACAAAAAGGCTGATAGTTGGACACAAAACAAACATATTTCTTAAGAATGCTCCTTACAACAAGCTCCAGAAAAGAAACAGAAATCATAAAAGCAGTCCACGACTCATGAGCTATATTCCAATTTTGAAGAAATTTCTCTTGCCCTTCTCACTCGTTTTTATAAACGAGTAACACTTAATAATGAACAATACATGTGTTTGAGTCTGATCTCTAGCACAGGTAAGGTATACTGGCCCTTTAAATGAGGCTTGCTGTTACTTTGACAGCCTAATGGATGCAAGTCTGTGGTGCTAATGGATGGCAACCTGAAAAATCGCCTTATCTGAAAGGTCCAGGGCAGCTATAAATGAAACAGCTGCGTTATGCACAATTTATCTGTGTCCTGGTCAAAGGAAGAACCTTAAAGAACCTATTTGCTCCCTAGAGTTCTCTCTCACACACTCAGTGTCTGTCTGTGTTTATAGAAATGTGTGTGTCTCTATGGTTCGAAAATATGTAGGCCTATATTGGTACCTTGTTATATGATTAATCTTACTGTATATCAATATAATGCAAACAGATATAAAAATGATCCCTCACATGATTGTGACTTTTAACACCTGAGTAAATAAATAAAAGTGTAATTTGATATAATTTCATCTGCCAGTGACATTTATTAGCATTGCTACAGAAAGGGCTTGTAACACAGCAGTAACTCAAAGCATGTGTCCCGTCACAGGAGGCTGTTTCTCCCCTGTCAGCAGTTTGTCTGGATGTCTCGATTAAGAGTCATTCATAAAGAGAAGGAAAAGGTTATAATGGAATCAGAGTGGAAGTCCTGTTTCCTTGATGTAATCAAAGACTGAACAGAAGAATGATCATTTTGCGTGGACAGTTTCATTCATGTATGAAATATATTTACTCCATGTGATTCTTGTCAAACACAGTACACCATAGTTAAAATTCCCTTTAGGTCTTCCTGTGCTTAATATCTCACTATCAATATTAAATCAAGCAGTATGCTATTATCTTTTTACATGATTTATTCTGTGTATTTTTGGGGGCTTATTTGTTTTCGATTATCCAATGCATATTGCTAAATAAAAGCAAAGTGTGACTGTGCCAGTCTGCTGTTGAAGGTTTTGCAGGCTGCACTGCCCCATCTGGTCATTAAAATAGCAAAATACTCAACAATACCACAACACTGCCATCTACTGGTCATTAACAGCTTAGTTACTGTACAGTGGAGTAAAAATAAAGAATATGTGTAAACCTACTTGTCAGCTGAAAACACAACTGCCTCAATCTGTCTGGCGTGTTAACCCTATATGGGGTATTTTCTTCATACTGTAATTTGTTTACCAAAATCAACCATACAATAAGCAAACAATAATCTGCTTGCATTTGCATTTACACTTTATTTTAAGGTCCAATTTCCATCATTAACAAACCATTAACTATACTTTTTCCTCAATAAACTCCTAATTTGCTGCTTATAAATAGAGTAGAAATAGGGTAGACTGAGTACAGTAGAGACACTTTCTGCTTTTTTCATCACTACACAAAAACTAGATGCTGAAATGAAGTGATTTTTCACATGGTATTTATTTTTCTTGTGTACAAAAATATCATAAAATGATAATAGCAAAAGTAGTTTATATTTTCCACAATTAGCTCATAGACATGAGGTGTATTTTTGTCTCAACTGTACCCATTTGGTGTACTGTTGAAACAGTAGCATGGTACAGATGTGACACCCATTCTTAATGCTCTAAAGCTGGCTAACCATTTATGTGGCGAATGTAAGTAAATTATAAAATTACAGTTTTAAATAATTACAGTTTAAAAATAAATGTATTTAGTTGCTTTATTTAATTCAGTTTCAGTTTAAAAAATAGCAACAAACATTTAACACTAGAAAATATATGGAAAAGAGTACAAATGGAAACATAACAGTAAACATAACAATATACATACCCATATATTCTATCCCTACCCCTAAACCTATGCATCACTCGATACTTTCTGCATTTTTATATTTTCAATCAGTCTGTATGATTTATAAGCTTATTTCATCATGGGGACCTAAACAAATATTCCTATAAGGTTAGAATTTACTGGTATTAAGTTACTATACTTGTGGGGACATTTGGTCCCCATAATGTAGGTAATACAAGTACACAAACACTAGGGGTGCGCTGATCTGATATTCAGGATCGGTATCGCTTCGATACTGCCATTTTCTGCTGGATCGGGGTATCAGTCTGACGAGACCGATCCAAATTCGATATTCTGCATAGCTAATATTGTGTTATTGTTAAGCCCCACAAAAGCCACAAACACATAAAACAGCATAAAGTTGTCGTGCACTATATTTCAAGTGTTCTGAAGCCGTTACATAATTTAATGTGAGGTACAGATTAATATTTAAGTTCATGTAAGCACTTCTCTCCGCTGCAGATGTCCTTCATCCTCCATTCAGCGTTCAAACTGCGTGCCGCATTCGGTTACTAGAGTCAAGACGACAAAACTCAAGCGTATCATTCTGCGCACAGGATGCGCATAAACACTGTGGGCCTGCACACTGTGACTCAGTGTTGCTTCAAGTGTATCATTCTGCGCATGGGATGTGCATAAGTGCTTAATGCCGCTCTGTATTGGAGCCTTTCGTATTATAATATTTTTGCACAATGAAAGAATATTAATAGCCTTTCTTGTTCGTCTCATCTTTTATATGGTGCTGCCTCATTACTGTGCAGTACATTTAAAATAAATGTATTTTAATTTTACAGCATATATATAAGAGCAACATATATATATTTTTTACCAGATTTAGTCCTACACTTATTCACTTTTCTTTGTTCCCCAATACCTTTTTTTCACTAATTCTAGATTTTATAAAGTTATTGTGCACTCATTATTTTTATAGAGTATCTTTTGCTACTGAATTATCTACTAACCTAGTTTATAAAAGTATTTTTGTCATAGATTATAATTACATATCCATTAGTTTGTTGTTTTTCTTTACAGTAAAGTTGTCTATATTTAGTAGATTGTGTGTAAAACACAAAAGAGTAATGAGCAGGTCAACACACACTGAGATATAGAAATTATACACTGATTAAAAAAAAACTGTGCTGTATCGGAACGATATCGGTATCGGTAGATACTCAGAAATTTTGGTATCAGTATCGGTTCTGAAAAAGTGGTATTGAGCCATCCCTAACAACCACACACAGCCTCTGTATTAAGGTTGTGCAATTAATCGAACCTGTGAGGTGGATGGATTATCTCGGCAAAGGAGAAGTGCTCACTAACACAGATTTAGACAGATTTGTGAACAATATTTGAGAGAAATAAGCTTTTCTCATACCAATGAGAAACAAGGGATTGCTGCGTTATTTGCTTCACAGAAACCTGGATGTCTGCAATGGTTCCAGACTCAGCCATCGAGCTCACAGGGTTCTCCGTGCATCGCTCGGACAGAACGAAAGAGCTCACAGGAAAAAGGTGGGGGCATCTGTTTCTTTATCAACAACTCGTGATGTGATGTGATGAAAGGAACCTACACTCGAATAAATCCTACTGCTCCCCTCATCTAGAATTTCATATGCTTCTTTGTTGACCATTCTGGCTACCGAGGGAATTTACAGCGATCATAATCATAGTTTACATTCCCCCTCAAGCCAACACAGACCGGGTACTCAAATAACTGTATGGGGATATAAGTGAACAGGAAACCATGCACCCAGATGCGGCGTTTGTTGTAGCAGGGGACTTTAATAAAGCTAACTTCAAAACAATAGCTCCAAAATACTTCCAACACATCACCATCAACACCCGTGGTTATCGTGTACTGGAACACAGCTACTCTGCTTTCCGGGACGCCTACAAATCCCTCCCCCGCCCAACTTTCGGCAAATCAGATCACTCTTCCGTTCTGCTCCTGTCTGCTTATATGCAGAAACTGAAACGAGAAGCACCCGTCCTCAGGACAGTTCAATGCTGGTCGGACCAATCGGATGCTATACTACAGAACTGTTTTGATCACGTGGACTGGGACATGTTCTGGGCAGCGTCTGATGACAACATAGAGGCGTACTCAGATACTGAAACGTGTTTCATCAGGAAGTGTGTAGAAGACGTAGTACCATAAAAAACAATCCGCATCTACCCCAACCAAAAACTGTGGATTAACAGCGATGTTCGAGCAGCCTTGTCAGCCAGGACATTTACCTTCAAATCCGTAAACATTGGAGATTGAAAACAAGCCAGTTACTATCTCAGGAAATCCATCAAAGCCACCAAACAACAACAAAAAAACAAAGTTGAAGAACAATTCAACACCAACAATGCAAGAAGCATGTGGTAGGGAATCAACAATATCACAGGTTTTAAAGGGAATAAACCAGCTACTGTGCACATTGCCACCTCTCTACCGGGCGAGCTTAATCATGTTTATGCTCGTTTCGAGGCTCACAATACCGCCAACACAGAGAGCGCCCCCGCGGCTGTTGCAAATGTGCACTATCGATCCTAACCCGATCCTTCCGATGGGTGAATATCCGCAAAGCAGTGGGTCCGTTTTACATCTCAGGCTATGTGCTCCAAGCATGCACACTCCAACTAGCCGGGGTTTTTACAGACATTTTCAACCTTTCCATCTCTCTGTCTGTGGTTCCCTCATGATACAAAATATCCACCATTGTGCCCATGCCAAAGAAAAATTAAATAATATGCTTGAATCACTGGAGGCCCGTTGCTCTGATACCCATCTACAGCAAGTGTTTTGAGAAACACATCTGAGACTACATCTGCTCTGTGCTGCCTGCCTCACTGGATCCGCTACAGCAACCGTTCCACAGGTGATGCTATTGCCTTCACCCTGCACACTGCTCTCAACCACCTGCATATGCATAAATATATATTTCATCAGTTAATTTGTACAAGTAAAAGTGCAGCTTTTAAAATATACTCAAAAATTACAAGTACCCGAAAAAACTACGTAATTACAGTAACGTGAGTAGTTTTAACTCGTTGCCTCATATATACACACACACAGTATATATATATATATATATATATACATATATATATAGGGTACAATGGGGCTAAAGGCACAACACATACCAAAAGAAAATTGTGTTATTCACTGCGCCTAAAATGTATACATCACGGTTCAGGGTGCCTTCTCGCCTCCTCTTGCTGTGTTGTCCTGTCATGTTCGGCAGCTCATGATCTGGGCAATCAGTGCTGATCGTGCAGCAGGAGTGCACAGATCATGACTCTCCCCCACCTGTCGCTCATTCCCCCACTTCCATATATGTCCCTGTTTTTCTCTTCCTCGTTGTGAGTAGATTGTTTTGTCCTTGCTCGTGATCTGTGTGAGAATCACACTTCCTAATCCGACCCTCTGGTCCCCTTTGCTGCAGGACTCTGTTTACCTGTTTCACATCCGTTGGTGTTTTGAACTCAGTGAATGCCTCCACCTTTTTCGGACTAGGAGAAATACCTTCAGGTATTCAGAAATACCCTATATCCTAAGAAGGTAAGTTCACTCAAGCAGAACTGACATTTATTCAGTTTGAGCTTGAGATCAGCTGACTCAAGTCTCGAAAGGACTTCTCGAAGATCTACTAAGTGCTGCTCAAAGGTTGGAGAAGCGATGACTATGTCATCCAAGTACACTGCACAGCACTTATAAATTAACTCAGCAAGGACGTTGTTCATTACTCTTTGAAATGTGGCATTACTAAGCCCAAAAGGGAGGACTTTGAACTGAAACAGGCCACAGTGCTATACGAAAGCTGTCTTCGTTCTCGACTGCTTTTCCACTGACACTTGCCAATACCCTCTAGCCAAATCAAGAGTGGTAAGACATTTTCCACGAGCCAAGAAATCCAATGATTCGTCGATCCTGGGGAGTGGGTAAGAATCCTTTAGCGTTCGGTGATTCAAGCCTCTGTAGTCGACGCAAAACCTGTGGTCTCCACATTTTTTTGAAAATTTTTGACAATTACAACAGGCGCAGCCCATGGACTAGAAGAAGGTTTGGTTATGCTTTCATCTAGCATCATCTGAATCTGGTCCTCTATGATCTGTTTTTTTTGCTGGTGACGTTCTGTATGGCGGGAGGTGAACAGGTGTTGCATCACCGGTGTTGATTACATGCTCTGCCAATGAGGTGTGACCCAAGTGTCCATCAAACAAGCTAAATAAGTCCTTATGACGGTCCAACAATTTCCCCTTTTGTTCCCTCTCTAGACAAGCCAGCTCCACCTTCTCATCCAAGGCAGACTGGCTGACATTCAAGAACATCAAGCTCTCAATCTCAGGCGCATCTACTCACTCAAAACCTCCTGAGGAGTAGGTTCGCCCAAGGTCACTGTTCTTGATGGGATATGAATGCTAACTGATGCACGCAGCATAAAATCCATTCCCAATATGAGTGGAGAAGAAAGATAAGGGATGATGACATACCGATGGTAGAAACTTTGTCCTTTGAGGCCAATATTTAACCAGACGATACCAGTAGGACTGCAATATGCACTATTAGCAAGTTGAATTGGGGGTAAAGTCCAAGGCTGAACCTTCTGAGAATGTTGCAAGACATCAGAAATCATGTTTGCACGAACAGCCGAAAGTGAGGCATCTCCAGACTAACCCCCAGACTATGCTCCTTGGGGAGTACAGTGTGAGAACAGGAAAAACACCTCAGCAACACTAAAGCACGTACACAACATAGCCACAGGGGAAGTGAATCCGGCCCAGCAAACAGCCATCTGGTCCCGCAGCCACTGATCTGGCGCTGGTCAGACCCGCTTGACCGGGCCAGCGGATCGAAGCGAACAGAGGCGAATGGTCTGTAGGGTGGGGGAGGAACGCAAGAGCGTCTCACTGCATTGCACTCCCGGGGTAGATTCCAACAACAGCCTTACCAAGGCCACTGTAGGGGAGCCAGAAAAAGATAAGGTTTTGTCTTTGAGGCGAGTAAACATTCCAATTTTTGCAGGCTATTCTCTGTCCATTTTGTCCATTTTGGTCTCCATTTTAATCAATTTCCCTTTGTAAAGCCGTGAACTTCTCCTTGGTAGAATCCATATTGCGATTATATTCTCAGTCTCAATGCTGACCGCTCTTCCCACAGCTTCAATCATACGGGCAGCCTTGTGGGGCTTTGGACAGCTGTTCCTGTTTTCTGAATTCTTCGATAACCCAGGGCAAAGCCTAATCCAATCAGCAAAATACCTGTTATCATGGTTCCGAATAGGTAGATATCTTCCATGTCCTCCACGGAAAGAGCCGCAAGACACACGATTCGCCACCTCTCCCACGCGTCATCGTATAGCCGGCTGCGAACGTTCCGTCAGGGCAGTCAGGTTCCCCGAAACCCAAGTTTCGATAGTGTCAATTGCATTAAGAGACCAGTTAATCCATAATATATTAGTTTGGAGAGCAGTGCAGAGAGAGTCTCTCACGAGACAAGGGAGCAAAGCAGGGAAGAAAAGGGTGAGGACGGGGAGAATGCGACCGCCTCCGTTGAGAGCCAAAGAGAAAAGAGGTGGGTTCAGGTGGGGACATAAGACATAGTTTGGGCACACTTATCTCCTGGAGGGAGGATTGCCTCTGTGAAACGTTCTCCTCCCTTGAAGTTTACCTTCTGCTGAACTGAGTTTTGGTTTTTCTCCCCTCTGTCCATGTATGTTGCAGCTTCCATCCCCACATTAGTGTTTCGTGACTCATTTGAAACTTGATCGCTCTGGTTTTCGGTGGCCGGAAAAGATTCAGCTTGTACCACTGATGCAGTTAGGACAGTTCTTAGATGTGAAGCCGGGTGCGGAGCATTTGAAACAGTAAGTTTCTTGTGCATGTTTGCTTATCTGTACCACAGGTTCATTGGTTCATTACAACAGTCAGGGCCAAGAGCAGAGTACAGCTCGTGGGCACACATCAAAAGGTCTATTACTGAGATAATTTGCTTGCTGTATAGTGCAACTCTGTATCGCTCCAGTGCATGCTTGCAGATAAGATCAATTTGTTCCTGCTCTGGTGGTGGAGACTTGAGCTTCTTGAATTCAGATAACAAGTTTGCTACAAATGTCGGAAATGGTTCTTTTGGGGCTTGTACACGGTCAAGAATAGTTCTGGAATATCCGCTTCCCTAAGCAGCTGTTAAATATTGTTTATGTTATTCTGTATACATATATAGTATGTCACTGGCATGACACCTTCATAATCATGACATGACACATATCATGTATATGAAGGAAGTTTTATGCATGTTTATGACAACTGTCATTAAGTGTAATTCGCTCAGTTATGTCATTTTTAATGCAAAGATGACATTATTTGACCTAGCCCTACACCTAACCTTACCCCTAACTCTAGTCCATAACAAATACATCTCAAACAATGTCATCTTTGCATAAATATTACATAACTGAGCGAATGATGTGTCATGTCATGATTATGAAGCTGTTATGTCCATCTTATGCACACCCCTTCGAGTAAAGTGTAACCAATTATCTTAAACAAAACTTGTTAAGAAGACCTTTGTCTCAAAATATATGCATTAATTTTAGCGGTTCTATTTTGCTACTTAAATCTACAACATAAAAAAAAATCATAAAATATTATATCAAGTAAGCACAGAATCAACTTTGCTGCTGCCCACCATCGCGTCAAGGATCAGCCAAATATACACGTGCATCTTGAAAAGCGGATGTTTTGGAAAGTGTTACGCCCCATTTTTTTGCCATCTAGTGGTTTGGATGAAAATAATATCAGACGCCTTTTACCCCAGGCCGCCTTTAGCCCCATTGTACCCTATATATTCCCAGAAATTCAAACTATATATAGTTTGCATTTCTGCGGTGAACACAATATTTTCTGGTGGTCAAATACATCCTTCCCTACCTTTTTTGGACTCTAGTCATGGTCATTTGCAGTCATTGTTTTCCATAACCTAATCCTTGGGATTAGAAATAAATGATTTGAATGCGCAATTGAAGAGTTTTAGGCACAATGCCACAGGCGAGTACTGAGCTTTGATTTGCCTCCCCCACATGAGTCCAGAGGCTCAAATGAGGGCACAGGCTTGAATTAATCAATGGAGCTTGACAGACATGTTACCTATTAACCATTTTTGTACAGAAAAGTGCTTCTTGAAGATTTATTTTCTGTAAAAAAATTAAACAAGTAAATAAATAAATAATAATTCCTTTTAAATTCCACAGACAAAATGACAGCACAAAATACACGATGGTAAATAATGACAGAAGTTTAGGGTGAACTCCCCCTTCAATATTAGATTGTGGTGGGTAAATTCAAGAGAGTACAGAAAGAAACACTTGATTTCCAAGCCAGTTCTGAATTTCCATTAAGTTTTGTGCAGAAAGCTCTGTCTGCAAGGCATGCAAATATGGAATTTGTACAATCATAACAACTAGTCAGAAATGCATGAAAATGGCTTTTAGCAACTGCAGAAAAGCTATTTAAATGTTTTGCATATCACATAATTTACAAGCACTGTTACAGGTGTGATAACATAACATGCATGTTTGCAGTTGTCCTATTAAGGGTCCATACAGCAGTCCAAGCAGGCCAATAATTTAAAACGTGAATTAACAATTATTATGAAATGTGACATATTGTATAAGCGGGGTGCAAACAATCAGCAACAAGGAGCTATATTAGAGAATTTACATCCAACCCTGCTCCTGGAGAGCTACTGTCCTGCAGATTTCAGCTCCAACCCCAATCAAACACACCTGAACCAGCTAATTAAGGTTTTCAGGGCTACTTGATAACTACAGGCAGATGTGTTTGAGCAGGGTTAGAACTGAAGTCTGCAGGACAGTAGCTCTTCAGGAGCAGGGTTGGATATCCCTGGGCTAGAACTTAAATTACTTCCATCTACATCAGGGGTGCCCAATCCTGTTGGAGATTCTGGAGATCTACCATTTTGGGACCAGGGTTGGGAACCATTACCTTTATGTAATATAAAACCCCTGGTATACACAACAAAAATATTTATGTATTTATTTTTTAGTTATCAGTAAAAGAATGAGCTAAACATGCTTCTCAATATTAAATGATTATTTTACGATCTATTTTACTATCTATTTTAAAGCGGAAATCCATCCAAGGAATTTCCCTGACGTCAGATCAATATGCTGGAATTGGCTCCATTATCCCATGGGCTCCATTGTTGAAGTTAGGGATAGATTTTTTTTATTCCATGCCCCAAGTTTTTTTGTTATTTGACCTACATTTTCTTTGATTTCCCTGAAACCAATTTGTGTGTAATTAAAGCATAAATGAATCTTGTTTTAAGTATCTTTGGATGTACAAAAATGTATTGTGTGACATTTTAATTGCAGTGTAATGTCAGTCTTGCTGTACATGTCCAATCGTGCAGTGTGAGTTGAGCAGCAAGTGTTTTCAGTTCATTTTCTACAGGAGCCGACGGTGGAGTGGAGAAAGTTGTAATAGTGCCACTATGTTGAGAGGCTTTATGCAAATTAAATGCTAACAAACTGGACAGGCGACAATCGGTTTGAGGTGCAGTCAGTGTAGTCTGTCATGAGTATTTTAAAATCTTTATAGTGCTTAAATCACATTGATACATATTATTATTTTTTACATTTGATTTCAAATGCAGTGTGTACGCATTAATTTTGGCTGGATTAACAAAAGTGTATTGAACTGACTATGAATAATTCAATTATTTAGAAATAACGATTCCCAATGCACTTGCCTTTTTCAACACATCACTTTTATACATCTCTTAAACAGCTCATGCAGGTCAGATAGTATATTCCTGTCTAAGTGGACAGGTCTTGTCCAGAATAAGCAGTAATGTGAACTGGACATTTTGTTGTTTAGCTTACGGGAAGCTAGTTTGCTACCAAATATTGATTTGTAATTACAACCTGAATCCCAGAAATTTGGGGACGTTTTTTAAATTTGAATAAAATGAAAACTAAAAGACTTTCAGATCACATGAGCCAATATTTTATCCACAATAGAACATAGAGAACATAACAAATGTTTAAACTGAGAAATGTTACACTTTTATCCACTAAATGGGATCATTTCAAATTTGATGCCTGCTACAGGTCTCAAAAAAGTTGTCACGGGGGCAACAAAGGGCAGAAAAAACAAAACATGTTAAAAAGATTCAGCTGGGAGAACATCTAGTAACTAATTAAGTTAATTTACATTAGGTCTGTAACACGGTTAGCTATAAAGGGATGTATTTGAGAGGCAGAGTCTTTCAGATGTAAAGATGGGCAGAGGCTCTCGAATCTGTAAAAGAGTGCGTAAAAGATTGTGGAATACTTTAAAAACAATATTCCTCATGTCAAATTGCAAAGGCTTTGCAAATCTCATCATCAACAGTGCCTAACATTATCAAAAGATTTAGAGAAACTGGAGAAATCGCTGTGCGTAAGGGACAAGGCCGAAGACCTTTGTTGTATGCCCGTGGTCTTCAGGCCCTTAGACGACACTGTATCAATCATCGGCATGATTCTGTCATTGACATTGGCTAATGGGCTAATTGGGCCCAGAAATACTTCCAAAAACCACTGTCGGTAAACACAATCCGCCGTACCATCTGGAGATGCCAACTAAAGCTCTATCATGCAAAAAGAAAGCCATATGTGAACATGTTCCAGAAGTGCCGTCGTGTCCTGTGGGCCAAGGCTCATTTAAAATGGACTGTTTCAAAGTGGAAAAGTGTATTATGGTCAGAGTCCAAATTTAACATTCTTGTTGGAAATCACGGACACCTTGTCCTCTGGGCTAAAGAGGAGCGAGACCTCCCAGCATGTTATCAGCGTACAGTTTTAAAAGCCAGCATCTCTGATAGTATGGGGTTGCATAAGTAAATATGCAATGGGCAGCTTGCATGTTTGGTATATGCAAGGTATATAAAGGTTTTAGAGCAGGGTTCCTCCATAGGCGGCCCGCGGGCCTGACACAAAGTTAAAATGGTTTGCAATGCTTTGTCACATCCAGTGTAGATACTATATAACAGCACGTACTATGTAGCCTTTTTGTGGTATTGTCAAGAGGAAAATGAGAAACAAGAGACCAAAAAATTCAGATGAGCTGAAGGCCACTGTCAAAGAAACCTGGGCTTCGATACCACCTCAGCAGTGAAACAAACTGATCACCTCCATGCCACGCAGAATTGAGGCAGTAATTAAACTAAAAGGAGCCCCTACCAAGTATTGAGTACATATACTTTCCAGAAGGCCAACAATTCACTAAAAAATTTAGTTTTTTTATTGGTCTTATAAAGTATTCTAATTTGTTGAGATAGTGAATTGGTGGGTTTTTGTTAAATGTGAGCCAAAATCATCACAATTAAAAGAACCAAAGACTTAAACTTCTTCAGTCTGTGTGCACTGAATTTATTTAATACACAAGTTTCATAATTTGAGTTGAATTACTGAAATAAATGAACTTTTCCACAACATTCTAATTTAGCGAGATGCACCTGTACATTTAAAATATGAACCTCACAAACAGAAGGCTGCTTTCAATTTCAAATGCTGACGTGCGAGTTGTTTGTGTAGACTGCATGCGGCTGCGCGTGACTCTGTCTAAGTGGTTTAATGTACTTGCGTCTCAAAATGTTTTTATGAGGCAAAATTAATATAAACACAGCCAGTTATGGCTTAAGGGATTAAATGGACAGGACAAACAACATTACTTCTTTTATTTCAAAAGAGATCCATGCGTGAATGCAGCTTAATAGATCTCCCTGTCTATGATGTAAATAGTAAAAAACAACAGTAAAGATTACGAAAAATCACTCACAGTTCTTGAATGAAAAACGTTCAGATGATCTTAAATACTGAAAGCACTCTTTGTTTTTTTTGTTTTTTTATATGTTTCTATGCTCTTCTTTATTATTTGCTACTTGCTTGTATGTTTTGAAGTCATATTAGTTAAAAATTCTTAACATACAACTGTTTTAATATATTTTTTTATTTGTAATTATTTTATTTTAAGTACTCAATTTCATATGTAAGGATATGTAAATGTAAGGATTTTAAGATTATTAAGTCAGCAAACTAATTAATTAATAAGGAGGGGAAAGTAGATCAAGAATTGTTCTGGAATCGGAATCGGATCGGATCGTGAGGTGACTAAAGATTCCCACCCCTATTCGTTACCTTCCCATCGCCCCAGCGCAAATTCGCTAGCCTTGGTGCTCGCAGGGTCCACTGAGTACATCGCTGCTGGAGATAGCCAAGCCGCTGTTCCTTCCTCACAGAAGTCGGAAGGGATTTCATCCTTTGGTGAAAGATAGCATCAAGTCTTTCCTATTTGTTGTTACAGCTTGGCAGTAATGACGGGGAAGCGTGCCTTCCGTAGAAGGGCGCTACGGAGGCCACATCCTGCCCGAAGGGAGGTAACATGTGGAGACACTGATATGGACTGACCCAGGTCTGGCGCAGTACTACATACGACTGGCCTCTTGGGCGGATCCTACCTAGACATCACAACATAACTCAGAGTGACCGACAGATAGGGAACTGAATGTTTATCTTGTGACCATTTAAAAAAAAGCATCAATAATATAGTAATTGCAATAATAAGAATTACATATATATATACATATACATACATATGTATACACATAAATGTATGTGTGTGTGTGTGTGTGTGTGTGTGTGTGTGTGTGTGTGTATATATATATATATTAGGGGTGTCAATCGATTAAAATATTTAATCACGATTAATCGCTTGATTGTCATGAGTTAATTCATGATTTATCGCAATTAATCGAATTTTTTTAATGCACCTTAAATTAACACTTTTCACGTTTTTAATACTCTTATCAACATGGGCATGGACAAATATGGATGTTTTATGCAAATGTATGTTTATTATTATTTAAACCATAGTCAACATAGAGCATGAAGACTAGACATGTTTCAAAGGTCATAGATGTTTTTCAAAGAACTAGTTCATGTCTATTAGACACATGAACAAAGAAATACAAGGTTCCCATTACTTCTCTTTCTTTGCACTGAGCAATTTACTGACACAAACCTGTTTACATTTTTGCACGACAGGGCTGCTCACTTCTTCTGAACATGAAAAATGTTCATAGCCTACATTGTTTATTATTACATTTGTTTGCCTCTCTGTGCCCACATACTGTATTTTGATGTAGCTAAATTCTCAATAAAACAGTTTTCATTTATATATTTTACTGTTTCTGTTGTCAGACAATGGAATGAATTTGAAAAAGTGATTGAAACGCAACCCATTAAGACTACATAACTAGATATCCTTTACAAGATGTTAATCTGTCCAAAAATCCTTGTAATCAAACAAATGTGGGATATAACTAAACATTATGATTTGTGTCAATAATGTTTAAATACATTAACGGATCTGTCAAAAATAATGGGACACCAGTTTGTAGCATATTTGAAATCTTGTAGTGTAAGTTCAGTAATGCCCTTATAAGGAGACAGATCGACAGGTGCTGTGTGACATATCATATGTCATCAGAACCTGAGCTACAGGCTAAAGAATACATATTTGACTGGTAAATAAGGAAGGTCAAATAAGCAGTGTTTAAAAAAACTCCTCAGAGAATGTGACATTACCATATAAAGGCAAGCAATAAAGAACAATGGTCCAAAAACATCTACAAATATATATTGTATTATGTATCACTGGAACAACAATATATTTAATCAAAAAGGGATATTCCAAGAGAACAAGCCAGTGTGTAAAGAGAAAGGAAGAGTGAGACAAAAGTGGGGAAAGGTGGTGGTTGGGTTGGGACTGAAAACTAGGAGAGAGGGAGGGGAGAGAGAGAGATCTGCCAGAGGAAAAAAGGGAGGAGTCAGAGACGTTGTGTGTATGATGTCAGCAGCTTGTTGGATTGAGGTGGTGCGCCCTGCTAAGTTTAATCCAGGCTGATTAGGAAGCAGCAAGCAGTCATCTATGTGTATACAGAGAAGTAACCAAATGTAACCTATTGTAGCCTGGGACTGTTGCTCTAACGATAAAGGAAACTCACAAGGACAACAACATTAATCTGTAATTGAGTCTAAGTGGACAAGGGAAGAAACGGGCAAGCAACTCAATGTTCAGTGGAGGGAAGAAGCTTTAAATTACCTTTTAATAGCCTCAGAGGAGAGTCAAGGGCATATTTACATCTTTTTAGCATTTTTAATCTGCAACACAAAACATCTAAAACGAGGAAGCCACCTGGTCAGAATGTCCACGAATGGAATAAGTATGGCTCTAAAGCTCCAGTTCGGACTTATTAATTATGAAAATCGTTACCTCACGGCAGAGGCATTTGGGTTCAAGGTAAATGCATCTGGAACCAGCCTGAAGAAGAAACAGATCTGGACCCTGGAGCAAGACCAGGACAGTCAGGTGGTTTTCTTGCGCAGTCATCTCGGACGTTATCTGGCCACAGATAAAGATGGCAAGGTGAGCTGTGAGGAGGAAGTGCCAAACACATCCTGCCGTTTCTTACTTGTAACGCAGTCAGATGGACACTGGGCCTTACAGTCTGAGCCATATTCGCGTTATTTTGGAGGCTCTGCAGAATATCTGTCCTGTTTTGCCCAGACCATTGGAGAATCTGAACAATGGGCAATGCACCTTGCCCTTCACCCACAGGCCAACCTGCTAAGTGTATCCCGCAAACGTTATGCACGCTTGTCCACCGCAGATGACGAGCTCTGCATGAACAGCAACATCCCCTGGGGCGTTGACTCCTTGATCACTTTGGTCTATCTGGATGGCAAGTACAGTCTGAAGACCTGTGACAACCGCTTTCTCAGCAATGATGGTAAGCTGGTAATGGATCACGGGCCTAACACTAGTTTCACCTTGGAACTCAAGTCTGGCAAGCTGGCCTTTAAGGACAGTGAGGGCAAGTTTCTCTCACCAATGGGCTCCACGGGCACTCTGAAGTCTGGCCGCTGTTCAAGGCCAGGGAAAGATGAGCTGTTTGATCTGGAAGAGAGCCACCCACAAGTTGTATTCCAGGCAGCCAACAAAAGATATGTGTCTATTCGTCAAGGTAATCAATGATTGTGTATTTGTTAGCATGTGGTGACGTGTCATAGTCATTATTATCCAGCTCTGTTCCTGGAGGTCCCCAACACTTTTTGCATGTCTCCATTGTCTGACACCAATTTCAGACCTGAATAAGGTGTGCTTGATGAAGGAGACAATGCTTGATTAGGAAGTAAAATGTGTGGCATTATGGACCTTCTGGAACATGTTTGGGAACCACCGGTCTAAAACAGTGGTTCCCAACTGCGCTGTTTGAGATCTACCTACCTGCAAAGTTCAGTTCGAACCCTGCTCCAACACACCTGTCTGTAATTAACAAGTGCTCTTGACAATCTTATTTAGCTGGTTCAGTTTTGTTCGATCGAGGTTGAGTTTGTAGGGAGATAGATCTCCGGGAACAAGATTGGGCACCCCAGTCTAAAACAATGTGTAGGTATTCATCAACATAGCTGAATATGACAAAAGTGGATTCTGGAGGTGGTCAGTATACATTTATAAAATTTGACTTGTTCCTCACAAAACTGATACAAGTTTGTCTGCTGATTTAGTGCTAGACCCATAACACACTGTTGTTTGTTTTTTATGTAAGTTGAATGCAGGCAAACACACTGATCATAAAACATACCTGGACTTCTGGAGAGAGACGTACATTTTCCAAAAGCTTACGGTGTAGTCATCCATTACTTCCTGGATGATGCATGTGTGCATTACAGAAGCTCATAAAAGTGTGAACATTTGCAGACATATATGGGTCTGCCTCTGGGTGTATGGTCATCCAGTAACACCATTAAATCCTCTGTGTTAAGCAACCAAATTAATGGGATTTGTCATATCTACTGTATGTCCAGTTCAAATCGGTAAGCCCCGCCCCCCTTAGTTACTGTTGCTCCCTCGGACAATCAAACGGAATTGCTCTCTGTCTTAAAATGACAGCTGCAGTGTGAAAACCTTGTCCCGAGATGTTTTTGCCCAATGTTGGACACAGAAGGCCACCAAATGGGAATTAAACATTCCATGGAGCGATTTATAAAATATAAAAATAAAATTAACGAGGGTAACTCGAAGCGAGAGTTTGCAGATCTCAATGCAAGCAGGAGAAGCCTCATATTGCAGTCGGTCATCATGATCGCGGATGAGGAGGATCAACACTGTTCATTTATCACAGGGTGCATCGATTACATTAATGCACATTTAACCAGATTAATATGGAGAAGCACTGAAATGTAGACCTTCGTTTATGCATTTTTGTCTTCATTTGGATTGCGGTTGAATACTTAGAGACATTTTGCTCTGTTTTGTTTGGATTCAGGAAATATAATAAAATCAATTATATTGCCCATCCTCTAAGGATACCTGGAATCAGTGTTGCAAATGCTCCAGGCACATCATTTTTTCAATTTTTGAAGCATAAACCCCATAAAACCGATGCAAGCTTCAGATCTTCCAATGTTTCTCTATGGCACTGAAATCTAAAGATGTCCGAGTTCCGCTCCCTGCACAACTGATACTCGACTGCCATTGGCTAGTCTGCGTTCGAGGGGAGGGGCTTACCGATAGGTCAATTAAAACAGCCAATTAAAAAAGTGATTTACACGTTTTGCATATTCTTCACTTCAAGTGGGTTGTTAATCAACTGGATCAAGTAAGTGAGCTGATCTTCAGAAATGGATTAGTGAAGTGAAGAGGATCAATTAAATTATGTTTTATTGGAAGATTAGACTTAAATGATCAGTTCACAGATTGGAACATGAGAGATAGGGAAGCTAACCATATTCTTGGCATATACTGTATACCAAAGAGGACCAATCATGTTCCTGGAGCAGTTGATAATTACAGACAGGTGTGTTGAATCAGGGTTGGAAGAGAACATAGATCTCCAGAAACAGGATTGGGCACCCCTGCTGTAGCACAGAAGACCTGTGGACCTTCTCTGGTGCTGTTACAGTCCACATTCATTATAAATGCATGGGGGGAAAAGCAACGGTAACACTTTAGTATAGGGACCAATTCTTACTATTGGCTGGTTGCTTTTTAGCATGCCTATTATTAACACATTGGCTGTTTATTAGTACTCATAAAGCACATATTCTGCATGACCATATTCCACATCCCTAATCCTACCGAATACCTAAACTTAACAACTAACTTACTAACTATTAATAAGCAGCAAATTAGCAGGTTGAGGCAAAATTCATAGTTAATGGTTTGTTAATAGCTAGAATTGTACCTTAAACTAAAATGTGACCAAAGCAACCAACCAATTTAAAAAAATTTCAAAGATGTATACCAGGGGTGTCCAGTACTGCTCCTGAAGGGCCGTTGGCTCTCTGAAGAGAGCTCAGTTTAACATACCTGAACCAACTAATCAAGGTCTTTAGGATGACTTTCTTTACCCAAAGCAAGTTGGAGCTGAACTCCATGAGCAGGACTAGGACTGGACCTTGCATGCTGTATGTGCTAATAGAGATTGTTGGTAGTCCTAGAATATAATAAAACAGACCAATTGAGTGCATTGCCACTTTTCAGACTGTTTCAGAGTCAAGAGCAAGACATCTGTCTCTTAGAGTCATTGTGGACAAACAGAAGGCTGACATTTGATACAGAGGGTAAAAGGACAAGCTTTGAACACAACTACGAGCCATTGTGATAAATGCTTTTCATTCTCATTGTTAAATATTTACAAGCTTTTAGCTGCTTTATCATATAGTAGAATACATCAATAAATCACTAACAAGAATGAATTGAAAACAATGTAAATGGTTTTCCACTACTTGGCCATAGAACCTTTAGATAGTGCATTACATATGTAAACAACATAGGCTACAGCTAGAATTGTTAATAGCTGAATCTGTTTGGCTGAGGCTGAATGTTTCATGCACCACGTGCTTATTAGGCCCCTCTATGCATTTGCTTTTCACCACTGAATTATAGCAGCAGGCTGCTGGGGTGAGTGTTAGGGATTACTCCAGTAAAAGGCTTAAGAGACAGTCAAGGGATATTTCTGAAACATCTCATTTTAATCTCAATCCACACAATCTGGCTACTTTGACTAGTTAGTATAGACGTAAGTGTGCTGGTTATGTTATTTAGACCACAGGTCCAGAAAGAGAGACAGAGATAAACCAGGTGATTACTGATTACTGTTTTAGGGAGACTCGGACACATTGTAAAACAGGAATAAGCCATAAGTGGAAATTTCCAGTAAAAGCTGCTGTTACATTGGCAAAAACCTTTTACACAGTTTGAATAAAATAGAGCAAAAGGCATGTTTTCTCATTGATAGGCATTCACATGTATTTGTGCATTCTGATGAAATGAATTTAAGGTAGTAAACAAGATGCAGAATTGTAATTTGAATTTGACAAACAATTCAGTCATTGCATGTAAGAGATATCAATCAACAAATAATTTAACAGTAGCAGTAGCAGTAGTATTAGTTGAAAATGTCTAAATCTGTAAATGTTATGAGCTACAGAAGAGACTAATAATCACACGAGGAGACCAGTACAATCACCTCAGTTTGGGGGAAAGTTTCAACAACTCAATACACTGTTTTTATAATTTTGTCAAGGAAATGGGCATCAGCCATTGAGAAGCCATGACATGTCTTTGTTTCCAGGTGTTAGCATCTTAGCTAACCAGGATGATGAGACAGACATGGAGACATTTCAGATGGAGATTGATAAAGACACTAAGAAGTGCATGTTCAGAACTAACGGCGGAAATTACTGGACACTGGTTACTCACGGAGGGATTCTGCCCACGGCCACAGAAGCGTAAGTGTTTCCATTATTATCACACATTACAGTAATTTTGATGCATTTCATAAATCGATGTTAACGAAAAAGATCTTTATTGTGTGTTCTTGTAACTGATAGAGAAGACAGCACCATGTTTGACATCCAATGGCTGGGCAGGCGAGTTGCTTTGAGAGCAAGCAATGGAAAATATGTCTGCACCAAGAAAAATGGTCAGCTTGCTGCTGTGAGTAATTCTTTGGGTGAGTGAAAACACGTTATTTTCTGACTTTTAGCACGTTATTACTGACCTGTCACTACTGAATACCCACTTAACATGAGTCAGATAAATCATTGCATGTGTTCGGCAGGGGAGGATGAGCAGTTTGTGCTAAAGCTGATTAATCGTCCAATCCTGGTCTTGCGTGGGGAAAACGGCTTTGTGTGTCACCACAAAACCTCCAATACACTGGACTGCAACCGCTCTGTTTATGATATCTTCTCATTGCTTTTCAGCGATGGCGCATACCAAATAAAAAGTGAGTCATATTGCTATTATGTAAGCTGTAACTCACCAGGGTTTCACTGAGCAGCACACACTCCTCTGGGTACATTTCTGCAAACACCTGATGAATGTATGTACATGTAAATGTTTTTTTTTCTACCACAGGTAGAAATGAAAAGTTCTGGTATGTCTCCAGCAGTGGTCTGGTGTGCACCGATGGAGACAAATCTGAGGAGTTCTTCCTTGAGTTTGCGGAGTATGGACGGGTTGGCATCAAGTGTCAAAATGGCAAATACCTGCGTGGAGACCAGGGAGGCACACTGATGGGCGACGGGCTCAGTGTGGAAGCCTCGTCCCTGTGGGAGCACTGAGTGCTGTACCACAGAGACACAAATGCAGATTCACAAAGTAACAAGAAGTTCTCCTCCTGACACCTGTTCAACTAATGGCTTTTCAGCAATACATTCTTCATTGACTTTCTTTGTGAACTTTTTTTTGGGAGTATGTGAAATATCTGTGGTTTTATTTGTTTCTAATACTGTAGATAATAGTAGTATCATAATTTGATTCATAGGATACAATGCAACCCTTACTTTACTCTGTCAGTTTTGAAAACAAATACAACAACGGTTGGTTATTTAGCCTGTTATATGGTTCTATTGAAAGAAGCACTACTTGACATAAGGTTCTTATCATCTTATTAAATGAATGGTACTTCTGGCATATATATTTGTATTTGGCCTACAGCAGCAGTGTCCCTGGACTCCACAGTTGGAAATATTGGTTAAGTGGTTCTGCCCTATCATCAGACACATTCACCTTCATTTGTCAAATAAAAAAATAAGCAAAACCTTTTGGTCATGCCAGCCTACTGGCACTTTTAAATCCCTAAACTTATGACAGGCTTGTAGGTTGTCAGATATTTATAAAAAAGTATACTATGGTGAATGTTTTGAGGTGTGTGTTTATTTTAAATTTAGCATCTGTCCAAGAGTTATTAAACTGATAATTACACAAATCCCTTGTCTTAATGTAGTTCCTCATTATTTATTTCACTGCTGAGACGATGACCCATCAAGCTGAAGGCGATGGTCAGCTATACACTGAGGGCTGGAGGAGACGTTCAGCTACACACTGAAGGCTGGAGTAGATGCTCAGCTACACACTGAGGGCTGGAGGAGACGTTCAGCTACACACTGAAGGCTGGAGGAGACGTTCAGCTACACACTGAAGGCTGGAGGAGACGTTCAGCTACACACTGAAGGCTGGAGGAGACGTTCAGCTACACACTGAAGTCTGGAGTAACATTCAGCTACACACAGAAGTCTGGAGGAGACGCTCATCTACACACTGAAGTCTGGAAGAGATGCTTGGCTACACACTGAGGGCTGGAGGAGACGGTCAGCTACACACTGAAGTCTGGAGGAGACGCTCAGCTACACACTGAGGGCTGGAAGAGATGCTTGGCTACACACTGAGGGCTGGAGGAGACGGTCAGCTACACACTGAAGTCTGGAGGAGACGCTCAGCTACACACTGAAGTCTGGAGGAGACGCTCAGCTACACACTGAAGTCTGGAGGAGACGCTCAGCTACACACTGAAGGCTGGAGGAGATGCTCAGCTCCACACTGAAGTCTGGAGGAGATGCTCAGCTACACACTGAAGTCTGGAGGAGACGCTCAGCTACACACTGAAGGCTGGAGGAGACGCTCAGCTACACACTGAAGGCTGGAAGAGATGCTTGGCTACACACTGAGGGCTGGAGGAGACGGTCAGCTACACACTGAAGTCTGGAGGAGACGCTCAGCTACACACTGAAGGCTGGAGGAGATGCTCAGCTACACACTGAAGGCTGGAGGAGACGTTCAGCTACACACTGAAGTCTAGAAGAGACGCTCAGCTACACACTGAAGGCTGGAGGAGACGCTTTTGTATAATCGCAAAAACCATACAAAACATGCCTAACGTACAGATTGCACGAATACATTAATGTTATGTGATGAAGATTAGACTAGTGCATTTACAGTGCATTCACAGTGTGTTTTTCACTACATTATTCAGTCTTTAAAATGCATTTAGATCCCATATGATCAGAGGCGTAGCAATGGGGCAGGCAAGGCAGGCAATTGCCTGGGGCCCCGTATTTTGAGGGGGCCCCCGACAGCTGACCATTTGAACAATCAGGAAATGTCAATATTAATAATATACACGTAACATGGAGCAATATATCGGCATCCCCCCTAGGGGGATCCCTCTCGCGTTACGCTGGATGTGTTTGCCGCCGTTTCCAAACTGGCACAGCACTTACTCGCGCATTTACTAGGCTATTATAAAAATGAAAAGGACTTATCCATCTGGCAGCCAAAAGCGGAAAAAAAGCAAGAAAAGGAGGAAAAGAGGAAATATGACAGCGGTAAGTTAAGTGATGGAGATAATATTGACTTAATGATAATTATATGACAAACAAATTTGTTTGTTGTTAATTCCAGCTTATTTTCGTTTAATTATTTGCTATATGAAATACTAGTCCAATTACTTATAGGGTTACTGGAAAACAGGTTAGCTAGGGTTGCACTTAGCAGCAGCATGTATTATATAGCAATTAGCAGGGATTAATGTAGGCTGCAATAGAATAGGTGGTACCGGGAAAGACGCGCAAATCACCGCTTGGCAAGTTTCGGTAACGTTACTGTGTCTTGCTGCCAGTGGGGAGCTCACGAAACAATCTAAATCAATATAATTATATTTACTTACTTGACATTATTTATTTAGCTCTTCTACATTAAATTAGTTGTGTTAACATAATTAGTTAATAAACTAATAAATTTAATAAACTTTAAATTAAATTAAAAAGATTAAATTAAAATGATAATCATATATTTCTGCATGCAGGAGCATTACTTAAGTTCCTGTCACTCACCACCAGATTTCCCAGTCCCTTCTCCTGACAGTGAAAATGGTAAGTTCAGTGTCAGATATAGTGTTACTTACTATATCAATAGATTTACTTGCATTATCCAACTCTTCTATTAAATTAGTTAAGGTAGCTAGTTGATAAACTAATAATAAATAATAATTAAGATGCTAACCATATATTTCTATAGGAGTATTGCTTAAGTCCCTATCATCACTGCCTCAGACAGAAGATACCCCAGTCCATATGAAGGTCTTTGAATGTGGAGGACATAGTGACAGCATTTGCAGCTAAGGCTCGTAAGCACCATTTTTAAGGTGACAATCCGTTACTGTAAATATGAAGATTGTTCAGTATCTTCAAGATTGTACTGTACATTATTGTATCTTCTGCCATGAAGATGATTACAATTTTGTTAAAGAATAAGCGCATTGTTTTAAAAAAATAAACTATAAACTATTCAATAAACAAGAAGTTAATATTACAAGGATTTGCGTTTTAGACACAGTATTGCCTGTTTTTGCTCTATTTCGCCAACATAAATAATTCCAAACATAGCCACAGCACTGTTTTGCCCATCCCTGCACTTCACATCCCCTGCACAGCCTGGAAAATAACATTAATTTCCATGATCTGCCATTTTCGCTGTTGTCCTCGATTGTTTCTTTACAACACCTCCAGAACGTCTGATGGTTCGGCTGGCGGCTGGCCTAGAAAGTTAGGGGCGTAGTGATCCCGACTGTTACATCACAGTCTGTGTTATGTTCTGATTCCCCTGTTTTTCAGTGGTCTTTTTTATTCACGAGATTTACATAAGAAGGAGGAAATGATGGTGTCTGAGACTCGCAGTCATTTCCATGTACAGAACTGTTATTATTTAACAATGCCAAGGTAAATACAGTTTTCCATTCTATGGCATCTTTAAAATAATTGTAAATATCAGTATTCAACGTTTTGTTTAAAATATCAAAACATTATTTATGCATGTGTTATGCAGGTTAAATGCATTCATGTTCTACTTTAAACAGTATGTAAAAAAACATACCTTTAGATAAAAATGGTTTTACAAAGCTAAAAATACCAATAAAAAGGTAAACATCAGTTTAAACTTGGAAAATATTAATTTATATCACTGCTGTGAACTGACCATGCAGAATATGAAGAATATCAAAACATGTATGAGTCAACTGTCCATAGTAGTCCTTAATATAACAGCACAATAACACACTCAGCAAAATATTGTCTAATTATCATTATCGATAAAATCCCTGAAAATATTTAGACATAATTTATGTCAATATCGCACACCCCAATCTCTCAGTTACCTAAAGTTACTATTTATTGAACTAAATTATTTTTATCTCACTTTATGATGAATATATGAATTATATGAGACATGAGGAACACGTTTCTGCTACAACCATTTTTGTTGTTCCCATTAGTGTAACCCACCATTGCTAGGTCTGAACTCACGAGGCACCATTTGGTGTAGAAAAGGAACCACTACGAATTACACTGGGAGTATTCAACAGTAGTTTTTATAGGATATATGTTTATTCCATATTAGTGCTGGCTGAATAAACAGCTTTTTAGAGGAAAAGGCTTATCATTTAATGAACTGGCAGCCTATTTGCTAGCCTTTAACATGTTTTACACTAAACAATACTTTTGGATTGAACTATTTTTGAGTTTACCACGAAAAACATACTTTTTTATAAGAGAAGTCACTGATTTTTTTCAGATTTGTTTTTCAACAGTCCAGTTATTTTTCTCCTTCGTCCCAGGTAAGACGCTTCTGACGATGTTTCTGTTTCAGAAGTGGCTTGGTAGCCCTTTTCCTGAAGACGTCTGTGCGTGGTGACTCTTGATGCACTGACTCCAGCTTCAGTTCACTCCTTGTGAAGGTCTCCCAAGTGTTTGAATCGGCTTTGCTTGACAGTATTCTCAAGCTTGCGGTCATCCCTGTTGCTTGTGCACCTTTTCCTACCCAATTTCTTCCTTCCAGTCAACTTTGCATTTAATATACTTTGATACAGCACTCCTTGAACAGCCACCCATTTCAGTAATGACCCTCTGTGACTTACTCTCTTTGTGGAGGGTGTCAATGATCGTCTTCTGGACCATTGCCAAGTCAGCAGTCTTCCCCGTTATTGTGGTTTCAAAGAACAAGAGATACTCTGAATTTATACTGTAGGAGTGGTCATTTATTGAAAGTCAAATGTAAAAATTCTAATATTTTGAGATATTGGATCTTGACTTTCATTAGCTGTGAGCTCTAATCATCCAAATTAAAACAAAAAAATCTGTTGAAGTGTTTTACTTTACATGTAATGAATCTAAAATATACGAAAGTTTCAATTTTTGAAATAAGGTACAAAAAATAATACACTTTTTCATGATATTCTAATTTTTAGAGATGCACCTGTATTATTTATCACTAAAACAAGAAGCGATAGTTTTGTCAAAATCAGTCGAATCAGCCGAGTCTAAAATGTAGCGCCAGTACGTGCGCTCATTGGCACCCCTTCAGCTGGTGGCACCCTAGGCGACCGCCTAGCTCGCCTGTGCCTAGAAACGGTACTGAGTTCACACCTTCTGAAAATGAAACTGATTATGGAATGGAAGGATACCAGATGGAGGGGTAGTACGAGCTTTAACCACCACCACAGCTGTTAAATAAACAAATTATTCAAAAATTTTTGATCATCTTTATTTCCTAATACAAAAGCAAAAATTATTCTTTTTACTTTTGGATTTTAGTATTCTTCCAATACTTGACCATCTCCTCTTCATCTGTCAGTGGTGCTGGTGGAGGTTCTTCCTCTGCCTTCTTGCTGTCGACAAGTCAGTAGTTAATTGTATTACTCTAATTAAGTAACAGGTTGGATTAGAGAATATTTAATTATGTGAAAAGAGTGTTAGACTATGTGGAATAAGCTGCAGCGCTTTGAAATAGACACTGAATTATATGTATTATCAAAAGTTTGTCAAGTCATTTAGCCCACACCCATGAACCTTTCATGCTTTACCTTGATTGAATTGTTTTTTTTTTATACTTCATCTGTAGCTGCTGCAACGTTCTTGTTTATTTTTTCTGTCGTTTTCCTTTTTTGTGGCCATGCATGGGATACCATTAAAATTAATATCAGTTTAATAATTTTAAGTTTTCACCTCTGATATTATAACAGATATTAAGTTATTGACAGTTATTAAGAATTAAAGTTACGCATTGACAGAAGTACGTGTGCTGATGTCTTTTTGGAGGGAGCTGTTGCCAGGGTGAATCGTAATTTCGCCGCTCCGCTGATTACAACTTTTCATAGTCATGATGCACGCGCTTAACTCAGAGTCAACCTACTTAGAGTTGAGTAAACTTCAGCTGTTCTGTAACTGAAAACTCAGTTTCCCATCTCAGAGTAAGTCAACTCTATGAGTTAAAGTTTAAACTCAGAGTTGGTTGAACCTCCTTATTGAAACAGGCCCCTGGTGCTGCAAATTCACAACACACGGCCGTTTCTCAATACCCAGTATGCAAAGTTCAGACTTGCATCCTCAGATTTCGCAAGTTTGCCTCTTTTCTATTTCATAAAAATATTAATGGCCACAAAAAATGATATCAAACACCACTGCCTTTTCTTTTTCTTCAAAATATAAAAAAAAACATATTTTCGTTTTCATTTAAAAAATATAAAACATTGATATGTGGTTTAGGTAATAACTTACGTGCACATATACACTGATTATATTTACTGTCTGTATATGCATACTAAAATAAAATATGACAAGCACAAGTCTGCCTTTTTTTGTTAAATGTCAGTTTTAATGAACAATAATAGCCATTATAAAGGAGAAATATAATAAGAGACTTGTGTAATAGGAAATAAAGACAAAGGCAAACAATTCAGTCAAATGTATGTTACAAAATAAAAGTCAGCACTGTATTAGGATGACAAAATAAATAATTTATGAAATATAACTTTGTGCTCAGTCAAAATAGTATGACCTGGAATAAATAATATATTCATGAGACCAAAGATTGCCGGTTAGATCTACCCAAAACAAATTTTTACCACATGTTTAACCCTTACAGAGAGATCAGAGCCAGCGGCAGATGTCAGAAGGACTAGCCGCGGTGAGGATTCTGTCGGCGGATACATGAGCATTGAGTGCCCGGTGATCGCGTGGAGCTCACGCTTACAAAATCAGCGAAGCACATTTTCAAACTGGTGCTATATTTATAAATAAACCGCAGATTTGAGTTTTAAAACAACTATGTTCTCGCCTGAAATACTCTTAGAACTGCATTTCATGACTTCTAATTTTAAAAGTAATATTTTTTAAATGTTGCGGGTTTTCCCCTCCGCCATTAACGCTCGCTGATTGGTGGGAAATGCATTCTGGGATACCTGGCTGCCTCAAGATCCTTTTTTTTTTTTTTTTTTGCAGAAAACTATTTACAATCAAATATTAACAATACAGATTATAAACAAATACAACAAAAGTAAATAAAAAGCATAGCTCACATTCAATTTGAAGAAATACGGATATTACAAAATACCAGGGGGATTGAAGAGTGCATCATAATATTCTAAACATTTCACAGACTTTTTGTTTTTTAACAGTCTTAATGAAGAAATATAAAAGTCAAAGTCAGAGCAAAACAAATTTAACATAGGAGATGAATTAAGAAATTTGTTTATGTATGTGAAATTTTGCTAATAAAATAAAAAGGTTAACAATACATTCTTTTATTTTCATAGTACAAGATAACATCCTTTAAAGTAAAGCCATAATTAATATTCATTAAATTAAATATAAAACTGCCAAATCACTCCAAAACTTGTTTACAACATCACAATCAAAAAATAAGTGAGTGTCTCTTTCTCATTATTACAAAAACAGCATATATCATCAATATCAGAGAATCTTGATATTAAAGATTTAGAAGGATAAATAGTATGTAGTTTTGAAGTGTATTTATTTTATTTTATTATTAATACAATATTTAAAAGGAATTAACCAAGCTCTTCTCCAGTCAATATTCTCAATTTTAGAGTTCCAAAAAAATTTCCTCTAGAATATATTTTATTTGGTTTTTGGAAAATATTACAAATATGTTTGTTATTGCATTTTTTCTTAGTTAGCTCAACACCTTATAAAATTAAATTTGGGTTTGTCACAGATAAAGAATTATAACAAATATGACTTTTGACAAGTTGACGAAGTGTTACAGGAATAGCTTTAATAACTGAATTAAATTCTCTAAATTGTACCGGAAAACTGTAAGTTGACAAGAATTGTTCGTAAGTTAAAAGATTCCCAGAATTGTCAAACATTTTTATAAGATGATTGATGTCTCGGTTGAACCAATTTGTTAGAAATAAAGATTTATTTGAAACAGTAATATTTCCATAATTCCAAATGAAAGAGGTGTGAGGTGAGAAATTGTGACAGTAACACATTTTTCCAAGCGAGAAGAGCTTGCTGATGAAATTTGGATAATTTGAGGGGGATTTTAGAAATATTATAATCACATGTTAACAGAAATTTCAAGCCACCAATTTGACTATGAGGAATATGGTTCCAAAGAGAATTGGGGGTGATCAAACATCTCTTAAGCCAATTAATCTTAAAGGTCTTATATACATCCTCAAAATAAAGCATCTCCAGACCTCCTTCAGCCTTCTTATTAGTGAGAACCCTTTTTTAAGTCTTTGAGATTTATTTTTCCAATTAAAAGAGAAGAACAAATTATTAATATCCTTGCAGTTAGAATCTTTAACATGCAGTGATAAAGCGGGATAAACAAATCGAGATAAGCCGTCTGCTTTGGATAATAAGGCACGACCATAAATGGAAAGATCATGTTGTAACCAGCAATTTAACACTGCTTCTGTCTTCTTTAATCTAGAGGAAAAATTTAAGTTTTGCCTTTCAATAATTTTTTTTGTAACAAAAATTCCTAAGTATTTGACAGAGGATTTTACTGGAATGTTCATTATATAATTATCATTTATTGTGTGTAAAGGGAGGATTTCACATTTAGATACATTTAAAGTTAAGCCAGAAGCCCTTGAACAATTATTGATGAAGGAAATAGCACGGGGAATAAAAGATACGTTTTTTTAATAAAGTAGTGTCATCTGCCAATTGGGATATCTTATGTACATTATCAAAAATTTTAAGACCTTGGATTTCATCATTATTAACAATACCGATTGATAATAATTCAACCACTAACAAAAATAAAAAAGGGGATATTGGGCAACCTTGACGCACTCCGCGATTAATATTGAATCTTTTTGTGGTGGAGGTATTAAGAATCACAGAGTTACTAATATCAGTGTAAAACATCTTAACAATATTTAGAAAATTATTCCCAAAACCAAAAAGTGCTATAGTTTTAAACAAGAATTTGTGTTCAACAGTGTCGAATGCCTTAAAAAAATCCAAAAAAAGAATGATAGCACCATCTTCTACATTCTCAGCATAGTCCAAAATGTCAAGCACTAGCCTAATATTATTAGTTATGTGGCGACCTTTTAGAAAGCCTGTTTGATATTCACTGATTATGTTATTTAACCCGTTTCTTAATCTGTTCGCAAATACCGAAGTAATTAGTTTATAATCAATAGTAAGAAGGGAGATCGGCCTCCAATTTTCTAAAAGATGTGGGTCTTTATCAGGTTTAGCAATTAACGAAATGACTCCTTGTTTCATGGTAGTAGACATTTCACCACTATTAATACATTCCATTAGCATATTATAAAGAGGATTTTCCATTTGTTCCCAAAAATGTAAATACAATTCTACTGTCAGTCCATCTATACCAGGTGCTTTCCTTTTTTTTATTCTAAGAAGGGCATCTTTAACCTCAAGACGGGTTATGTTTGAATCACATAAATCATGAAATTCTTTATCAATAGTAGGAATGTTCTGATGAATTATTTTAATGAAATTTTCACAATTAAACAGATCAAATTTAGAGTTATATAAATTATTATAAAAGGAAAAAACTGAATCAGATATTTTTTTAGGGTCTGTACAAGAGCTGCCATTAATACTTAGAGCTGATAAAGTATTTCTTTTAAGATTTCTTTTCTCTAGAGCGAAAAAAATAGCTTGTATTTTTTTCACCCTCTTTTAGCCATTTTGCCCTTGAACGTATAAAAGCACCTTTAGCTAGGTCAAGGTAGATCAGATCTAGTTGAGATTGAATTTTAGCTCATTCAACTTCATCTTCTTTAGTAAGAATTTGCTTCTGTTCCAATATACCTAAATTATCAAGTAATTCTATTTCCTTTTGTTTGTTGATTTGTTTTAATTCTTTACTGCATTTAACAGCAATCTTTCTGACATTATATTTGAAAAATTCCCATTTATTTTAAAATTCTTCATGTAATCCTCCAAAAATATCTTTGCCAATATTTTTAACACAAGCATTAAAGTTATCATCTTTAAGAAGATTATTATAAAATTTTCAGTACCCTCTAAGACTAGAAAACCTTTCGGAGCCTACAAGAGTTAAAAAAATAAGTTTATGATCAGTTAATGGGGCATAACTATGAACAATTTCCTTAACATGTTGTAAAGCTGAGTTAGAAATTAGGAACAAGTCAATTCTAGACTGCAAAGATTTGTTTTTGTTAGACCATGTGTACTTTAACTCAGTGTACTTTTATCAGTAAGTAATAAGTTGGCACAGAGAGATGCCACATTGGATTGAACAGCACGCTGAGAGGAGCGAGGAGGGTATCTAGCAATCAAATCATCCATGCATTCATTAAAATCACCTGAACATATAACATATGAAACCTGGAAATTACTAAATTTATACTGAACAACATCAGAAACTTTGGCAAAAAGGGTCTTATTTAACACAATGGAATTATGACCGTAAATATTACAAAGTATAAATGTCATGTTGTCCAATTTAACAGTCAAGACTATCCATCTTCCATTTTCATCTGCAACACAATTAAGCACGTCTCCTTTAAATCGATGCAACAAAACCATAACTCCTGCTGAGTGTGAAGTTCCATGACCGAAATAGACAGAGTTGCCCCATTGAGATTTCCAAAATTTCACATCCAAGTCCGTAGAATGTGTCTCCTGACAAAAAATAATGTCAGCATCACTCCGTTTAAAGTAAAGAAATAAAGCCTTTCGCTTTTCGCGAATACCCCTTACATTCAAAGATGCTATGCTTAAAGAATAAAACTTAAAATCTTATCTTGAAGCTGCAACTAACTTATCTAACTATGAACCAGGGGAAGCAGCAGCCAATAGGCCTTTCGTGAAAAAGTCAGGGACATTCGAAGCAGCCTCTTTTAATTTAGGCTATTATTCAGTCATGTGTCATTGGAGTCCATTCTTTTTCTCTCAATGCACGCAAACGAACCGCGGAACACGGCCCTTTTACCTTCCTCCCGAGCCTTCTTCACCCTCGGCCACAGTTTCTCTCTTGCTGCTTTATCTTCAGGTGACAGTAATTCAGAGATGCGAAGGTTGTTATCCAGTAAGAACTTGGAATTTCTGGCTGCCCTCCAGACTTCTTCACGGTAAATGCGCATCGAGAAGAGAATTACGATGGCTCGCTTAGGATTCGCATTTGGCGGTGAAGATTTGCGACCAAGACGATGAACTACAGCCACCACCCGATCAAGATGGTCTTGTATTTTCGGAGCAACTTTTGCAAGAGCATCAATAGTTATCCGTCTAACGTCTTCGCCATCAGTCTCTTTCAAGCCATGCATTTTGAGTGACCATCTTTGACTGTAACATTGCGTCTCTGCTATATTTGCCCTCAAAGACGCATTTTCAGTCTTTAAAGTTTGCATTTCCTTCTCCATCCAGGATAGCCGTTCATCGTGAATTTTAACATCAGCGAGGAGTTGTTGCACAGAAGTTGCTAAACTGTCCACCTTAGCCGAAGTAAGCTCCGTAGTCCTCTCGATCGTTGAAATCTTTGAAAGTGTACAATCAAGTTTCAAGCTAAGCGCCTGAATGGCTTCAAGCACTTCAGTAGTATTCTCAGGGTCCATTTTCGAACCGACTTTGTTTCTTTTTTTAGCAGGAGAGTCACTTTTGCATCGGGGTTCGAAGTCGGGCTCGCAAGAAAGATCCATCTCGTCTGCTTCAACGTTAAGAAGAGCGGAATGCTGTTTCCTGTTTCTTTTTTTGCCCATTCAAAGATTAGGGTATATCTCTAACCCAGTTAAAATATAAGAGGCATCTTCTTGTTAAAATGTAGCCTTGTTGTCAGCTGCAAACCCAAAATTACCCGCGACAGAGAAACGACACATCTAACTAGACAGACGCCATCTTGGCCTCCGCTGCCTCAAGATCCCTTGCTGCAGACTGTAGCGCGGTGACGTCAGGTACCTACGTTTACGTACATACGTAGGTATGTGTTTACCGTGCATGCGCAAAGTGACGTATGGTATGTCTATACCACACATGCACACTGTACTTACTGGCGTTACTGCATATGTACAGGTTCATTCACTTCCGGACGTATAGAGGATTCGAGATTCGGTGGCAGTAAGTCAAAGAACATTAACTTAAGTTTTCTTAAAAAAATTGTGTTTGTGTTAACGGCTTTTAGTAGTAAGGATGCTTTGGTCATAATCATAGAGAGTGTCATTGCAAATGTGTGCGATTTTAAGCATTTCTGACATGTTTTATGATGTGTTAGTATTCGACGTGACAGGGATTCTGCTGGTCTTTAAAGGGTCTTTAAAAGTCTTATTTCACCTAAAATGAGCCTTTAAGTATGTCTTAAATAGAGCAGAAAGACTTATATTAATGAAGCAATGCCATTGATTGTTGCATGCGTTTTAATACGGCCCTTTTACATGATAAAATACCAGCAGATCTGGGGTGCTTCTGGTAAGATTTCTTTCTACTCTCCTCTGCATTTACTATGATGATTATAATGTAATAATTATGTTATATTGTTTTATTCATTAAACTTGATAGCAACTACGGTTATATTTATAAAAGTTAAAGCAATTTTCCTAGACTACCTAATGCTTAACTGTACATTATACTAATTATTTCTTCCTTTTTTGTTAGGTGGATGGACAGTAATTACTTGTCCCTGTGGAGTAGTGTACTCAATTAAATTTAACATTAGATCAGAGTCTCCAAGAGACTTTACTGATTTGCTCTTGTCTTGGAAACACTTCCCAAATGTGTCAATATATGATTTTGCTAGAGGACTAGCAACACATGCCAATCTTCGGGAACCAGACACTTTCCCCTTTAGCCCTCATGAAGGCAGACTTGTGGAGCCAACACCTGAAAATATTCAGCTGGCTAAAGAAAGCAAGTTGACTGTGAATTTGACTTGGTTAAAAGTTAAACAGCCGAAAAAGGATCCCTCTTGCCGTCCTCTAAGCGGTTCTTCTGAGCATTATGCTCTGTATGACCGCTTTCATGAGTATAATACAAAAGACCCAAAAGATGGCCTCAGAAGAGTCAACTTCGTCCCAGAAATAAGTGGGTGTTTGAACACTCAAACAGCAGAACGTCTCAGGTTACGTATGTAACCATAGTTCCCTGAGAATGGGAACGAGACACTGCGTCCTCTTTCGAGGGTCGCTTTGGGAACGCTATGCCAAAGCCGCCATGCTGAGAGAAAAGTGTCCAAAAGCTGGATTCCTAAGTCACAGAACTAGGGTCAAAAAGAAAAACCCTTCTTCAGGCCAGCTCAAAGCTCGCCATCATAGACTAGCTCACAAGCGTATGGCTCTCGGAGTGGAAGTCTCAGAAAGCGACTCTCTAAATTGAGAGGAGACTTCTACACTCAACGCTATGAACAGCTAGTGAGGCTCAGGACGGAGCATGCACGTAGTACTGCCTAAGCGGAGCTCTGGAGAGTGGAGGATTAGGCAGAATGACTCTCTAAACGAGAGAACACCTGGCACACTCTATCCAGGTAGGGGAACTCTTAAGAGTGGAGGTCTCAGCATAACGACTCTCTAATTGAGAGGAGACCTGACTACACTCAGCGTAAAGACAGCTAGCGAGGCTCACAATAGAGACTACATACTAAAGGTGCTGCCTAAGCGGAGCTCTGGAGAGCAGAGGCTTCAGCAGAATGACTCTCTTAAATGAGAGGAAGCCTAACACTCGATCCAGGTAGGGGAACTCTCAGAGTGGAGGTCTCAGCATAATGACTCTCTAAGTGAGAGGAGACCTGGCTACACTCAACGCCAAAGGCAGTTAGTGAGGCTCAAGAAAGAGCCTGTGCATTGTACTGCCTAAGCGGAGCTCTAGAGAGTGGAGGCTTCAGCAGAATGACTCTCTAAACGAGAGGAAGCCTAGCAACACTCAACCCTAGTTGGGGGGCTCTTAAGAGTGGAGGTCTCAGCATACCGACTCTCTAAAGCGAGAGGAGACCTGACTACACTCAGCGCTAAAGACAGCTAGCGAGGCTCACAATAGAGACTACATACTAATGGTGCTGCCTAAGCGGAGCTCTGGAGAGCAGAGGCTTCAGTAGAATGACTCTCTTAAACGAGAGGAAGCCTAACACTTGATCCAGGTAGGGGAACTCCTAAGAGTGGAGGTCTCAGCATAACGACTCTCTAATTGAGAGGAGACCTGGCTACACTCAACGCCAGAGGCAGCTAGTGATGCTCAAACAGAGCCCACATTATTCTATTACTGCCAGCGACGGAGCTCTGAAGAGTGGAGGCCTCAGCAGGACGACTCTCTAAACGAGAGGAAGCCTAACAACACTCAACCCTAGTTGGGGGGCTCTTAAAAGTGGAGGACTCAGCATACCGACTCTCTAAAGCGAGAGGAGACCTGACTACAATTAGCGCTAAAGACAGTTAGCGAGGCTCACAATAGAGACTACATACTAATGGTGCTGCCTAAGCGGAGTTTTGGAGAGCAGAGGCCTCAGTAGAATGACTCTCTTAAACGAGAGGAAGCCTAATACTCGATCCAGGTAGGGGAACTCCTAAGAGTGGAGGTCTCAGCATAACGACTCTCTAATTGAGAGGAGACCTGGCTACACTCAGCGCCAGAGGCACCAGAGACGGAGCTCCGAAGAGTGGAGGCTTCAGCAGGACGACTCTCTAACGAGAGGAAGCCTAACAACACTCAACCCTAGCTGGGGGGCTCTTAAGAGTGGCGGTCTCAGTATAACGACTCTCTAAATGAGAGGAGACCTGACAACACTCAGCGCTAGAGAAAGCTAGCAAGGCTCACAATAAATCCTACGCACCAATAGTGCGGTCAAAGCGGAGCACTGGAGAGCGGAGGCTTCAGCAGAATGACTCTCTTAAATGAGAGGAAGCCTAGCAACACTCAATCCAGGTACAGGAGCTCTTAAGAGTGGAGGTCTCAGCATAACGACTCTCTGAAATGAGAGGAGACCTGACTACACTCAGCGCTAGAGAAAGCTAGCAAGGCTCACAATAGAGCCTATACACCAATAGTGCGGTCTAAGCAGAGCTCTGGAAAGCGGAGACTTCAGCAAAGGACTCTCCTAAATGAGAGGAAGCCTAACAACACTCGATCCAGGTTAAAAAAAAATATATATATTTTCTAGCTCGCAAGCGCCCCTAGGGGGCATCGACGCATATCCGCGCTCGCGCCTCCCTTCGATGTCAGCATAATTAACATGCTTTTACCTATGGATGCGGGCTGAATGTGGTTTACGATCTTACTATGAATATCTGGAGAAGGAATGGGAGGCTCACGGGAGCTGGGAGGTTATGCCAGAGAGAGATCGCTCATCAAGTCTACTGCGAGCCACTCCCCCTTTTCTGTGCCTCCACTGTAAGTTTACCTAGCAGAAGCGCACGCTTCATAACCTCCAGCAGCTCTACATCGCGGGGCAGACAAGCTGAGAAGGCTCAGAAATATCCTTTCCGCCTTCATCAGCACACCATGAGCCAGCAAAGCACTTCCTGCTGGATCAGAAGATGTAACAGACAATACATCTTCCTCCTGCAGTTCACTCTCGTCAGCCGCTGCGAGATGAAAAATTCCTATCACTCAAACTCGTTCGCAAGCTTCATCTGCGATCGCCGAGAACTCAGTCTCTTCACTACCTCAGCAGCGGCTGGACCCGAGCCGCGGGGGGCAGATGATCGCCCCAATTCTCTCGAGAAAAAGGGACAACCGCGAGCGGAGCTTTTTCCCACAGAAAAAGGCTCACAATGAACGCACTCCATTCCCTCGAGAACAGAGCGCACGTGCTCTTCGCCCAAACACATAACGCATAGATCGTGTGTGTCATAGTGTCAGACAACGCTGACACGGATCGACACACCTCCTAAAGGGCTTCTCAACAGACATATCTACTCACACTTTAGAAACAAGGTCCCCTGAAAGAAAAAAAGAGGATGATGTGTTCCACAGGCGCCCTTTTATGCTCGCAGATGCTCATTAGCTTGCGTCATAGGCGTCCACCTGCCAATGTCAGGTGTATTGGGTGTTGTAATCATGCTTCAGGTAACCGGTCACGCTGGAGGCGTTCCCAAAGCGACCCTCGAAAGAGGACGCAGTGTAGAGTTCCCTTCGGAAGGGAACAACTGTTTGCTGAAATGAGGAAAAATAATTATTTTATGAACATGCTGACACCTTCAGCACACGTATTCTTAATGCGAAGCATAATCCACCACTACAATAAATAAAAAAATGAAAGTGTGAAAGAAAATCTCAGAAAAATTGTTTCACCAAATGATCTGTTGACTTTGAATGGTAACGGTCAGATTGTTGTTGGTAAGATTAGTCTTATTACTATGTTTTTGCTTATTGTGAGAGCATTACTAGACCCTAATGCATCAAATTTAATTCCATCTAAAGGCACACCTTCAGAATCTGTTCACATTGACGAGAGACCCTCAGGAAACAAAAAGCGAAAACATGACCAATGTACACATGTTCATTTTTTTAAATATGTAATGTGATGTTAAACTGGAGTTTTTTTTTAATTACTTTATTTATACTTTTATGTACACTTCAGTCTCTTCTGAGTCTTCCACGGTGGGTATTACTGCTCTTTACAGGATGTGCAACCAAACAAGGCATGCTGGAAACAGTAATTTTACTAAATGAAGTTCTTAAACGTAAGTTAGGGAGGAGCGAGCCCATCCAATCATTCAATCAACAGCCAAGTATATAAGCAGCTGCTTACCTCTCTCTAGTCCCAGCTGTTTCAGCAACATCCTGTAGTGTTGTTCAGAACCAGGCCAAACATACCGGACTTCCAGCTTTTCCTACAGATGACGAACTTTTCTCTTGTACCGAGACTCCATCAGTTGCAACCCGCAAATCATCGGAATCCACGGATCCAAACCAAGAGACTCCCTCTGAGCAGTTCGGTCGCAAATCCAGCGCTCATTCAAACCAAGCTCCAGAAGACTACTCTCTCCTCCACCTTCAAGATCACCAGCAATAACTGCGCTTCGTGTCCATCTCTCCATCCTGCTGCCGCCATTCCTCCGATTTCAAAACAATCAGCGTTCGCGCGCTAATCCAGAGGCCGTGGCAAACAAGGGGGGGGGGGGGGGGAAACTACAGCTGCACGTACTTCCTCGTCCGCCAGCCTTTCCGTCCGGTCGACAACAGCGGCCCCAAAAACAGTTCCGCAGTCTCTCCAGCACTCACGACTTCTCTCATACAGGCCTTTCCACTTCCAAGTATCCTTTAACGTCAAAGCTTCTTGAGGGTGCTAAATCAAGCTTAACACAAAGCTTTTAATTTCCATTTCATAACATGGTTACCCTGATTTTATCTATTTAGGTTGGCCGCACGACTTCCACCTTGGATAATGCTTTATTCTTATCCAGGGATGATTGTTTAATAGCAATTACACAATGTTTGCTTTCGTTCATGGAACAATAGGACCCTGACCGACAGTAATATAATCTCATTGAGCTGTTTCATGTTTTCTGCAGGCTACTTCACTTCAGATGACCCTACTTCGAATCAGATGATGTCGTTCAAGTGATCTTTTCAAAAGTCCTTTCCAGAAACTGGAATGAACTAAAGCTCTGCGACAGTGAGAAAAAACTGTCAAATTAAATAGTTTTATTTCAAACAAAGGAGAAGCAGGCAAGTGATTGGTCCGTGCCAACACCGTGTGCACATGCGCAGCTCATTCACATCCATCACTGTCATTGGAACGTGCTGCTCCTCTCAGCCGGAGCCAGCGCTGACTGATCAGAGCAGACACAGAGAGAGGCGTATCTCAAGATCTTGCGCTCGCAGGACAGTACTGGCGACATTTGGAAAGTTGCTAAGGTTTTTCCAAAAGTCGCTAGATTTGTCGCTAGGCGCTTTTAAAAGTCGCTAAAGGGGTCTGAAATGTCGTTAAATCTAGCGACAAAGTCGCTAAGTTGCCAACCCTGCGCGCGTTCGTGGCCTTACTTATCTTCCGGTAGACATCCAATATAGTCAATATCAACAGCCAAGTCCCTCTGGAGTAGATTCTTTTTCGATAACAAGCAAAATATGTTTGCTACATAAATCATACAGACTGAGATGCAGCGATAACTACTTGGACGAACTTATCGAAGGTGCAAATTCATTCTCTGCCAGCAGGAGACGCCTTAAAGCGGGAGAACTAACGATAGAGGTTTCACCAGTAATGGCTGCCGGGCTGTAAACTGAGCTTACAAGCTCTGCTTTATCAGGCACTTAGCATGCAAGATGAAATGAAAATAACCTCGAACATTTTCTAAAAGACAGTGTTCCTTCAGAAATACAGTGATTAAAATACACCCGCGTATCGATTTGACTTTTAAACAGATATCTTGGCGGGTCGCCACAAATAAATGTATGTGAAACATCCCACAGCACAACCACCTGAGCCCAACGTCAGTACCCTTTAAACGAATACAGACCAGAGGTTTGATGAAACCGTCCATAGAACCCCAGATGCCATGTTCAATTTGGCTTTCTTCGGCTTCCTCAGAGTCTCAGAATTCACCACCAACCCAAACAAAACCGACCAACTAAAATGCGGCCATTCAATCTTCATTTTTGCAATGGTGGAGGGGGGCCAGCAACCAGCCTGGGGTGGCTCGTAAATCTTAATTTAAATATAAAAATGTGGTCGACTAAAATACTAGTCTATTTTAGTGCCTAAAACACAGTTGAATACAGTGAATTTCTACTTAACTGTAATTTAGATATTTGCGAATTATTGTATCTCGTAACATGACAATTTTTGTGTTATTCCTCACCTTCAGGTATCGTGAAAAAGGGGTCGACTATAGCTTTATCTCTCTGTCAGTTTGGTTTTGGCTCTCAAAATCCCCAAAACGTGTCCTCTAACATTACATACTCATGGATGAGACATGCAGTTAGCGATAAGAATGTGAAAAAACAACAGCACATAAATGCCAGAATGTAAAACGAGTTGTTTTATGCATTTAAATGGTTTCATTTTTGTTTGTACCTCTAAAGTGAATGAGAAATTGCGCATTTTTTCTAGCATAAGTACATTGTGCATTAAATCAAAATCCATATCAGCTTTAGCCTTATTGTGATCTGCAATTGCAGGATAGCCTATATTTTAGTATGCATTAGAGAGACGTTCTGAAATGTAATGCATGCAAACATGTATGCATGCACAGTTTGCAGCTTTAATGACTTTACCAACGACAGAACCGCGTCGTATGCCCATAGTTTCTTGTGCACTTATTTATGACACCGCGATCAGAGTGAGCGCCGTGACGGCCGACAGGACAGGGAAGTTTGCATTACTGACATATAGCCTAACAGCATGTCATTGCTCTACTGAAACTCGTTTGGCTGGTGTACAATTTCCACCCTCACTCGACTCGCACCTGGTGCTGAGGCAAAGCAGAAGCACGCGTCTGGAAGTCTCGTTTGATGTGGATGCAAACTGAGCAGGGTGGCCGAAGAGGTGGCCAAGTTTAGATCAGGTGATTCAGATGCGTGCGCGGAAAACTTCTCTCACAGCGCTCGACTGTTACAATCCCGAGCATCTTACATGCTCCCTTTTGCCTTCGGGCAGTCCTTATATCAAGTCCTGACACGCGAGTTGAACGAGGACGCACGCGGTGGCTGTAATGCATAGACGGACATCATGCGAAACTTGGACAGTGCCAAAATAAAGGTGCCTTTTACTACAGATATCGATATTTTACGCGTGGCATCGATGCATCGTACCGTCACACATCATATCAATATATTGATGAATCGTTTCAACCCCAGCAGCCACTTCAACAGCCCAGAAAGTTCTTTCCGAACACCAAAATTAAATGCTGGGCCGGTGGACACCCCATACCTTTGAATCTCACGTTCGAGCTGATCTTGTCATGGCGGCACATATACAAAATTTGATCGATACAGAGAAGATTAGCATGGCCCCTGCGAAAGGATGACATGCAAATCCATGAAGTGCTTCATCTTTTCAGGGGCGGCCGTGGCCTGGTGTATGGAGTGTCGGACTTGTGGCCCGGGGGCGTGGGTTTGAGTCTCTGTTCCGGCAAAACGGTCCTCGGCTGGGGTAGGACCCTTGGGTGGGGCGCAGAGCCCCCAACTGCTCTCCGGGTGCCGCATCGTCGGCTGCCCACTGCTCCAGGTGTGGGTGCACTTGGATGGGTCGTGTGCAGAGAACACATTTTTTGCTGCTGATTATACTCCGTATAATTGTGTATGTGACAAATGAAAAATTCTTCTTCTTCCATCACATTAGACAAGCTCACCAATCCCTAGCATCCCTCCGAGTCTGCACCGCTCCCCACTAATATTCCGCTTTCCCCCGCTTACCTAGCCCCGCAGGGCTCCTTTTTTCGTCTGGATGCAGTGAGAGCTCTCCCTTTTCGGATTGGCAGAAGCTACCACTCCTGGAGTGGGCTCTCCCATTCGAATCGCCGTGTGGGCTCCCCCATCCAGATTCCATCCAGGCTCTCCCGTTCGAGTCGCAGTGTGGGCTCTCCCGTTTTGATGGCAGAATGAGATCTCCCTTGATTCATATAGGGGGCTCTCTCCTTTAAACCACGTGGAAGCTCTCCCGATCGAATCGCAGTGTGAGCTTTACGTTTGGGCGCAGTGGGGGCTCTCCCTTTCTGAATCGCTGTGTGATCCTCCATGTTCTTATCCATGGAGGCTCTCCCGTTCGGATTGCAGTGTGAGCCCTCCCATCCGAACAAGTGGACTGGAGGTACCAGGATCGTCCGTCCCTTGGGTGCAGCGGGCCCTCACGTCCTTACGCCATCCAAACCCTCGTTTCGGAAGCACGGTAACCCTACGTTTATCTGTACTCCGTAGGCCGCCTCTTTCTGTGGCGGGGGGGGGGGGGGGGTTCGCTTTGGACATCAGCGGCCCGTCTCCCCTCAGGACCAAGGGCACCCTTCCCCATCCGTGACATCTGGGGCCCCTTGTTATTTGACTTCATAGGGCTCCACGGTGCAGATGTGCGGCGGGGTGTTCTCCAGCCCCGCACTCAAACCTCCAGTCCTGAGATACTCCCGCAGGAGTTCTTTCAGAAAGTCACTGCCGCAGCAGTGCAATGGCGAGACGCACCCTAACTAAACTTCCAAGCGCAGGTATCTTACATCATCCTTTCTTAGCTTAAATTCCATATCTTTTGGGGGGCATCACCATTAGCCTTCAAATATTTGAGTATCCTAGATACCTTAATCTTCAAATATCTCATTCATCCTTGTCCAACTTGCTGTCCCAATTCTTTCTGCTATTTTTGGGGGGTATATCAAAGCTCGAGCTGAAGCTGCTTCCTCGAGCCCCTCATCAGCGGACAGCAAGCCAAACAAGTTTACTCGATTACTCTAATGATTATATGGGCAAACGAACTCGTTAAATGAAGTTCTTAAACGTAAGTTAGGGAGGAGCGAGCCCATCTAATCATTCAATCAACAGCCAAGTATATAAGCAGCTGCTTACCTCTCTCTAGTCCCAGCTGTTTCAGCATCCCTCCACCTCCCCAATCTCCACCTTCTTCTTAGGTACCTTGCCCTTCGTAATCACCTTTTATCAAGTCCCTGGGGGGGTATATCAAAGCTCGAGCTGAAGCTGCTTCCTCGAGCCCTCATCAGCGGACAGCAAGCCAAACAAGTTTACTCGATTACTCTAATGATTATATGGGCAAACGAACTCGTTAAATAAATAAACAAGAATCACGACAATACGAAACATACAATGTGTAATTAAAGTGTAGAGCAATGTAGCAATATACACAGTAAAGTAAAGTGCCACAGTATGTTAATAAATTATAAATAATACTACACAGATATAAAAGAATAAACTCTGTAATTCTGTATAATTTTACCTCAGATGAGACATGGTTAAAATCATGGATATGTGCTGTACTACATTGTACTGTTACATTTTATAAGAGTATTCTGTGTATGCGTATGAGTATTCTAAGTATGCGCATGCGTTTTGATGAAGTGTAAGGTCACACAACGCAAAAACACCTAACGTCACCACGCAATGCAAAATTCACAGGCGGTAAGACATGTCAAGTTCGCACAATGTCACATCGTGATTCATCCTCTATAAAAGTGGCAGAGCAAAAACACATCAGGGGATTTTAACTGTACTTGGCTAGATGTGAACTTTGAATTGGAACAGTACTTGGGCGAAGACTGATGATGTTTCACAAGTCCACAAGTACAGACAAGAACGCATATTGAGAAACGCCCCATGACTTTTCATAGTCGTGGTGCAGGCGCTTAACTCTCATACTTAGAGTCAACATACCTAGAGTTAAGTTATCTAACTAAGTTCAGCTGTTCTGTAACCAAAAGAGTTTCCCATCTCAGAGTAAGTCAACTCTGAGTTCAAGTTTAAAGTCAGAGTTGATTGAACCTCCTTATTGAAACGGGCCCCTGTTGTCAAAATTATGAAGATGTTTTCTTGATTTGCTTGTGCCTAAAAATAAGTTAGAAAAGTTGTCGGAAGCATGTAGTTCGTTTATAGCCTAAGTTTAGCAAGTTCTGGTGCTTGTTTTTAGGCTTCAAATTAATAAAAAAATAGATTATTTTGTGAAGATCTTGATGGACAAAATGTGTAAGCTTCGTGAGCTATGGTTGAACACAAAGCTTATTATTTTGGCGATAATCCAGAGCCAATGTGAAGCTAAAGGCCCATTCACACCAAGAATGATATAAAGATAACAATGAATATATATATATATATATATACTATCCTACATGACACCGGTTGGCCTACAAAATGACGTCACTGTGGAACTACAGGCCCTTGGTCGCGTAGACGGTAGACGTCCTTACGTCATCAGCGCGTTCACGCTGTTCAGAGAATGGAAGATAAACAGAAGCTCGCCAAAAAAATCAAAGAAGAAGAAGAAGAACAGCAGTGTCCTAACGTCCCGTCTGAACCGATGAAAAGCGGCACAGGGAAACGCTCGAGAAGAAAGACAGTCTTTGAAAAAGCTGAAACTAAAAGACGTCTGGAGCAGGAAAGAGCTAAAACCCGAGTCACCATCGGTACTGCTTTTCCCCGCTGGAGACAGCTGCGAGAGTCAAAGTGTCTGAAAACAGATGCTATGGTTGCGCTTTTTCTTCTGGACAGGTAATCACACGGTTGTATATGCTTTTGAACTGTTTTGATAGTAATGAACTATTTAGCTTAAGCAGTTTGTTTATCTTTACGAATTAGTTGCATCATTGCTAATAGCACCTGGGTCTAAAAGGGAAATATTTGTATGTTTTCAAAGTTACGAGAAAAGTACAGCATCCACACATTTGGTGCATGAATTCATAAAGCCACCACCTCCAGAGGTTTCCACCGTGTTGTCTGAGTCTTCCTACGAACAGTGAGTACAGTTCTTTTTAAAGTTAAAGATGTTTAGATGATATTAGTTATTTTTAAAGTATTGCCTGTTTTTATCGATCCTGATTTGTCTTGACTTAAACCATGTCATTTTATTTAAGATCCAGTGAAAGTTCAGTTATGCAGCTTGACTGGGAAAATAAAGTAGCCTACATCACAGGATAAACACGTAAAATATCCACAATATGTCTAACGAGTCTGTTGTTGTTTTTAAATGTGGGCGGTAGTGCCTACATCCCCATTATTCAGACTAGAACAGGGATCTCCAAACCTGCTTCTGGAGAGCTCATTTCCTGCTTCAACACATCTTCAAGTAATGATTTTGAGTAAACGAAGGAGAATCATTCATGTTGATTTAAAGTGGAATAAATAATAAAATAGAAATTAATATAATCAAGTACCCCCCCCCCCCCCAAATAAAAAATTGTGTACTAGATATGTTCTCTTTTGCAACATACAGGCCTGAAATCCAGTTTCTCATTAAGGAGGAAGAGGAGGAGAAACCTGCTTGTGAAATGAGTCTGTATGAGGAGAGAGAGGATGAGAAACCTGCCTGTAAAATTGAGAGGTTATGGTGAGAGTGTAAGATGCTTGTGTTGGCACTCAGAGAGCAGCATCTCAGCTGTGTCTATGAAGAGCAACAGATCCATGAATGATATTCCTCCTGATCTCAGTGATGGAGCTGCTGTGACCTCTGACCCTTTGTGAGTATCATGTAGTTCAGGGCCCAGACTTTGTTGGTGCCCTAGATGAAATATTTTATTGGTGCACCACCCCTAAAAACTGAAACACTGAAATGTTTTAATTGAACTGCAATTTACTGCATAAACACAACGATTTTAAATCAATGTTATACAACATTATTATATAGCATGTATGAAGTTAATAATTTAAGATAATAAAAAACATTTGGCCAAAAACAAACAACCTGCTCCAAATTGGACTCAAATAAGGATATATTTTGAGCACACACACACACACACACACATTCACTGAAAAACCCGACAAGTATAACTATTGTGGGAAACAGTTACCTCAAAATATTTAAGAAACTCAATTGTTTAAAGAAAACAAATTAACAAATTTTCTTTAAACTCAATTGTTTAAAGAAAATTACAATTAAGTCAAACTTAAAAGATTACGTTTAATATGATTTAATATTTAAGAGTGGTGTACTTAAAACTATATACCCTACACAATCGTTTTCATTTCTAAATTATTTTGATGCAATGGTACTTCATTGAAAACAAATACTAACTCAAAAAATATGCATAACTCATAGGCTAATCATGCTGAAGTTGAGCATAAAAACAGACCCTAAATTATAATTGTTTTAATCCGGTCTTGTTTTAAAAACACTGTGACTGCGTGAATAAGTATCGTCTCGGGTTACTCGCGTAACCCTTGTTCTCTGAATAGGGAACGAGACGCTGCGTAGCTTAGCTTTACGCATCGGGAACGCCTTCCGCGTGACCGAATCTGAGCCCATATAGAATCACGCCAATTCATTGGCTGATGGCGCGACGCCGTCTCTGACGCAATGACGTCGTCAGGTCATACTGGCGAACGTGCCATCCACTCCTCAGATTTCTCTGCCGAAAAGAACCCTGTCGGCAGCGTGAGGAGCTTGGCAGCAAACGCAGCGTCTCGTTCCCTATTCAGAGAACAAGAGTAACCCGAGACGTTCTCTTTCATAGGTAACTCTACGCTGCGTAGCTTAGCGTTACGCATCGGGAACGATATACCAAACACGCCAAGCTGAAAACGCTGACTATCTGGCCCAATAATGAACCAACAACATACGGTCGGTTCAAACAGACAGGACCTGAGAACCTGGAGCCGTATCAACGTCAAGGTTGTAAAACCTGACAAAGGTGTGCGGAGAGGACCATCCTGCCGCAACACAAATATCCTCCAGGGGTACCCCTCTAAAAAGAGCTTGAGAGGAGGCTACGCCTCTAGTTGAATGCGCCCGAAGACTAAGAGGTGAAGGGAGTTCCCGCGCCTCATAAGCCAGCGAAATGGCGTCTCTCACCCAGTGAGAAATCCTCTGCTTTGACGTGGCAAGCCCGCGGCGACCAGCACCAAAACAGATCAATAACTGGGGAGATTTTCTCCAAACCTTGGAGCGATCCACATACAGCTTCAATGCCCTGACCGGGCAGAGCATGTGGAGTCTCTCATCCTCACTTGAAGCAAAGGGAGGGGGATGGAAAGAGTGAAGAGTGACCACTTGAGAACGAAACGACGTGGACAAGACCTTGGGAATGTAACCCGGCCTAGGCCGCAGGGTAACTTTGACTAGACCCGGGGCAAAGTCCATACACGTTTCACTGACAGAAAAAGCCTGCAGATCTCCAACTCTTTTCAGTGACGTAAGCGCCAGTAAAAGAACAACCTTAAGAGTCAGTATCCGATCCGAAGCTGACTCTAAGGGCTCAAAAGGGGCCATCACTAGTCCTTCGAGGACGACTGACAAGTCCCAAGAAGGAACTGCCGTGGGGCGAACAGGCCTAAGGCGTCTGGCCCCACGCATGAAAGCGGAGACCAACCGATGCCTCCCCAAGGGGATCTTATCCAGCTCTCTCCGAGCTGCAATGGCCGCTACATAAACCCTAAGGGTGGTAGAAGCCGCCCCCGCTGTCAGCCTTTCTTGCAAAAACTCCAGCACTGGACCAACAGGGCAGTTAACTGGGTCGATTGCATGAGTCAAACACCACGATTCAAAGACGCCTCACTTGGAAGAGTATAGCTTCCTGGTAGCGGGGGCTCTGGCACTGGCTATGGTTTCCTGAACTTCGGCAGGCAAACCATCAATCAGAGCCCTTGGCCCTGTATGGGCCATACCCACAACTTCCAGAGCTCCGGCTGAGGATGCCAGATCTTGCCCTGAAGCTGGGACAGTAAGTCCCGCCTGATCGGAATCTCCCAAGGAGGCTGATACAAGAGGGGAGTTAGCTCCGAGAACCAGGTCTGGGAGGGCCAAAATGGGGCTATGAGAAGGAGACGGGCACCGCTCACCTTCACTCTGCATAGTACTGCCGGAATCAGCTTTATTGGTGGAAACGCGTACAGACTGACATTCGGCCATGGGTGGGCGAAAGCATCTATGCCTAGAGTCATCGGGAAATTCAGGGAGAACCAGAGCGGGCACTGGGATGACTCTTGAGAAGCAAAGAGGTCCACCTCCGCTTTGCCAAACAGATCCCAGATCTGGGATACCGTCTGACGGTTCAACATCCATTCCCCCGGCTTGAGCTTCTGTCTCGACAGAAAATCGGCCGCCAGGTTCAGTACTCCCGGAACGTGAACCGCCCTCAAAGAGAGGAACTTGTCTTGGGACCAAAGGAGAAGATGGCGCGCAAGCCTGTCCAGGGTGCGCGACCTTGAACCTCCTTGGCGGTTTATGTGGGACACAACCGCCATATTGTCCGTCCTGACTATGACATGATGCGCCCCGAGAACGGGGAGAAAATACTTCAAAGCCAGGAAGACAGCCCTGAGTTCCAGGCAGTTTATATGCCAAAAGAGGAACTCTTCCTTCCACTCTCCACTCGCCGGCCTTCATTCGAAGACCGCGCCTCAGCCTGTCATTGATGCGTCCGTCGTGATCATATGGCGACGGTGGATCGCACCCATTCTCACCCCGCTCCGGAGAAAGACGGGGTCTCGCCACATTAACAGGTGTCGACAGCAACTGCACGACACTCTGACAAGGCGAGTAGCTGGTACAGTGGGGTGTAACCTCAGCTCCTTCATCCACTAAAGGAATGGCCTCATGTGAAGCAGCCCTAGGGGCAACACAGGGGAGGCTGCTGCCATAAGGCCCAACAGCCTGCGGCAGGTACCTACAGAGACATGATGGCCTAGCTTGAAGCGGGCCAAACATGCTGTAAAAACTGGTATCCGGGCAGGAGCCAAACGGGCCTGCATCTGAACGGAATCCAAACGAACTCCTAGAAATACAGTTCGTTGAGATGAGAGGAGCACACTCTTCTTGGCGTTCATCCTGAGGCCAAGAGAATGGATGTGGCCGAGAACGATATCCCTGTGACGACTCACTAGCTCCCTGGAGTGAGCCAGAATGAGCCAGTCGTCCAGATAGTTCAGTACACGGATGCCCTGGAGCCTCAAAGGGGCCAGTGCAGCATCCATGCATTTGGTAAATGTCCTCGGGGCCAAAGCCAGGCCGAAGGGCAGGACCTTGTATTGGTAAGCCTTCCCTCCAAAGGCGAACCGAAGGAATCTCCTGTGTCTGTGAACGACCTGGATGTGAAGATACGCATCCTTCAGGTCGATGGTGACAAACCAGTCTCCCTCCTGGACCTGAGACATGATGGTTCTCATCGTCAGCATTTTGAACTTCCCTTTGTAGAGGGAAAGATTCAAACGCTGTAGATCCAGGATAGGCCTCAAGCCGCCGTCCCTCTTTGGAACGAGGAAGTAGCGGCTGAAGAAACCTCGTTCGACTTCCGACTGCGGTACATCCTCTATTGCTCCTTTCTGCAGGAGGGAGGAAAGTTCCTGTTGTAGAACAGAAGCCTTGGCGGCGCTGTTTACTACTGTCAGGTGAACCCCGTCGAAAAGGGGGGGATTTTTCCCAAACTGAAGTGTAACCGGTTCGAATTGTGCGGAGAACCCACAGCGATACCCCGGGTAAACGCTCCCATTCGTGAAGGAAGTGTGACAGAGGAATCATAGTGTCGTGCAAGGGAAGACATACCTGAGATGGGGTGTCGAGAAGGCCTGGAAGCAGCGGCACCCTCCACCGTGAAGGAGAGCCCTCGGCGTCCTTGCTCGGGATGACGGAGAGAGAAGTGCTGGGCTGACGGGTGGCCGGCACGGGTTCCGTACACTGCAGGAGAGAAACAGCTGCATCTCCTAACATGCGGCTCGAACGCGTCCCCCAACTGCCAGCCCGAGTGAAAAAGAGGGTGAATTGGATCTGCACACCAAGCCTCGAAGGGTGGCTGTGACAGATTTAAGTGAGGAGAGCGCGTTCGGGGCGGGCAGAAACGCTTTTGCGGTCTGGCCTCGCCCCGTAACGGTGAAACGACTCTCCTCATTCCGACCCGGAGGTCAGGAACGACCCGGGTTAGCCGAAGCGGCAGGCTTGTTGGGCCGCTTCATGTTAACCCGCTTGCGTGGTTGTTGGCGGATTGGCTCGCGGGGCTCATCGGGCCAATCCAGCGCAAGCTTTTCGGTGGCGCGCGAAAGCACATCCACGAGCTCGGAGTAGGCCGCTGAAGGCCGCGCCTCTTGGCCGTTAGGCGGGAGCGCATCTACTGAAGCAGGCCCGAAATCCTCGGAGTCGGAGGCTGCCGTGTGCAGAATATCATCTAGCCCGAAAGAAACAAAATCACGTGCTTTTGGGCTGGGAAACTGAAAATCAGGCAAAAATTCGACCGGCGAATTCGCACGTGCGCGATCGGGAGAGGGAGGGAAGAGAAAAGGCTAGGCCTGTCTGCTCACTCTCCATCTCCTCGAGCTCGACATCCGAACCCCAGCTCGCGGCTCTACGAGAAGCCGCGGCCTCTATCTCACGAGGCGGCGCGTTGGTGCTCGATGCGCGCCTGGAAAAATTGGAGGATTCACGTTCATAATCCTCAAGCCGAGAGCGGAGGGTTATGAGACGGAAATCGTCGCAAATTTTGCAGTTAGAGGTCCCATAAACCGCCTCACATGCATGCGAAAAACCCAAACACAAAATACACTTACTGTGTGGGTCTTCGCGAGCGATGAAACGCGTGCACGGTGGCATACAGCATATGGCACTTCACCACGAGGAGAACAAAGTTCCACTGAGGCAGTCGCCGAAGTGCAAATGGATAATCGCAAGGGTAGTAATTGGGTCAGAAATCGCAACAACGAAGGGCAATGTAACCGCTTCGTGAAGGCAGAGAAATCTGAGGAGTGGATGGCGCGTTCGCCAGTATGACCTGACGACGTCATTGCGTCAGAGACGGCGTCACGCCATCAGCCAATGAATTGGCGTGATTCTATATGGGCTCAGACTCGGTCACGCGGAAGGCGTTCCCGATCCGTAAAGCTAAGCTACGCAGCGTAGAGTTACCTATGAAAGAGAACATAAACATTTAGATTGTGCCGCTGTGTCTCTGAAATCTGGCTGATGTCTGTTGCTTTCTGTGATTTCAGTGGAACTCAGCACAAACCTAGAAAACCACAAACACACAACACAAGTATGTATTTAACCAAGAACAGATTTAGAAAACAGAGACGAGGCTCTGTGCGGATGTCTGAGTAAACATCACACAACTCAATAGACCTTCATTACATCCTGTGTGTCGTCACATCTGGCTTCAATTAGTGTAAAAGGATTTCCGCCTGTATTATTGTTAATAGATGGTCATCAGTTTTGACAGGAAAATTAAACACATTTTTGTTGAACTTGAAAATAAACATCAGTATTTCAAACGGTTTATTTAGCTTTACATGATGCCCTTTCAATGTGTGTAATCTAGCATTTTACTGTGAAACATTTAAATGAGCAAGATGGTTGTCATCGCTCATATAATGTTTAATTGCACTCAAACCAGGAGGATGTGACTCGCAGTGTTGCCAACTATTTTCAATGGAAAGTAGCTAAAGTCTGCTCGAAAAGTCGCTAAATGTCGCTAAATGACGTCATGCTTACATTTGCATATTAATGACGTAATCACGTCCTATTATATATTTTAGAGTGACATTTTAGCTATTTTAAACGTGTGTAATATTCTAGCTTTGTGTATTTGTATTATGTATAGGCTTTTTATATTTGTATATAAGTTTAATTAAGTTTATTGTTGTGTATGAGTAAGTACAATCACGTACAGTCTCTCAGACGTAGCCCAGTAAACGATCTCAGAGGAGTTCAGAAACTGGAATGAACTAAAGCTCTGTGAGTGACAGTGAGTAATATAAGTGCATGAGATAAAAAAAGAAGAAAAAACGGACAAATTAAATCGTTTTTTTTTTTCAAACAAAGGAGAAGCAGGCAAGTGATTGGTCCGTGGCAACACCGTGTGCACATGCGCAGCTCATTGACATCTATGTCAGCTGCCGTGCGGTCAGTGGAATGTGCTGCTCCTCTCAGCCGGAGCCAGCGCTCACTGATCAGACACAGGGAGAGGTGTAACTCAAGATCTCGTGCTCGCAGGACAGTACTGGCGACATTTGGAAAGTTGCTAAGGTTTTTCTAAAAGTCGCTAGATTTGTCGCTAGGCGTTTTTTTTTTTTTAAAGTCGCTAAATCTAGCGACAAAGTCGCTAAGTTGGCAACACTGGTGACTCGTTTAAAATGTCCCAACCAGTTATTTTTCATTATACTACGGGGCCGTTGAATGCTTGAATCTGATGTGTTCTGAGGTGTCCAATTATTTTCAGGGAAACACACGGAACGTAGTTCCAGGCAGCTCTCGTGACTGCATTACAGTTCCATATCACTTCGCCAAACGATTTCTGTTATTTCAAAGGTCTTACAACAGAAAAATAACCAAACCCCACAACGACACTAGCCAAACAAATAAATACAGTAAACAAAAGGATAAAATCGACAGATCTAGTCCATGTTTTTGCCACAAAATTATGTTTTATTATGTACGGAAAGCACATAGCCTAACGTTAACTCTCTCCCTCCCGCTCTCGGTCTCTCCCTCACAGACGCACATAACGTTATAGTTTGCACACACCTTAACATAAGCGCTAATGTAGTTAGCACTACTCTGACGAATTTATCAGAAACATAGTTTAAGAGCTACACGACTTCTCACAAGCAATGTAGCAACAAAGCCTCTGTTCGTGAAGAAAATGAACTTAATGTCTGACTGTAGACATTGCTGCCGATCACTTACTCACAGAGGTAACATTTATCTATCTCTGTCTGCCTCATTACTTAGTTATTAACTGCATTAGTCTGCTATCAACGACTGAAGCGTCCGTTACAGTTTAAAATTACGTTTTGGAATTAGCAAGTGAGGCGTTGGATGAGATGCGGAAGAAATAATTCTACTCACAATAGCGACTGAAGTAGAAAAACCAGACGAATGCCTTGAAATATATCTGATCGATGTCTTGAAGTGTGGCAACCATAGTATAAACGGAATAATTGACGACGGGCCGTTGAATTATTAGAAAAATAATGCACACCCGAGGTGAAAAATAATTAAACGGCCGTCGTTAATTATTACTTACATAATTCACTATGAGCGGGAAATCTTACTTTATTTAAACTACTTAAATTTGTTCTAATGCTTGATTAAATATATCAAAGTAAAAAAAAAGTGCATGAAAGCAATGATAACAATGTTATTGTTTAATTTGTACAGTGTTTACTCCTACTGTTTTATGAGATGTACAATCTTGTCTAATTATGTTGCTCTTTAATGTGATATGTTGTTTGTATACTATTTTTGCATTTCTTAAAAAAAAAAGGTGGGGAGACTGAAGTGCTGTGCGTATATACTCATATAGTGTGTGCCCTGTTAAATCATGAAATATGCTTCAGAATAACATGACACAATTTGTCTTGGTTTCATTATACCCAGTTAATGATTGTAAACTCTGGTTTATTTGTTGATGAACAGTATATCAATAAATCACAAGAATCTCATGCTGTATTCACTATCATTGATACAGCACAAGTTATTCTACATTAGTATTCAAAGCTTCGTGATAAAAGTCTGCAGAATTTATTTCAATTGTTGAGGCACGTTCAGCATGCATCCAGTTCAGCCTGGAACTAAAGAAAGTTTGTAAAGATATACTACAAGATTGCAGATTTCATTAGTTCACTTAATATCCAGGATGTTGTTAACTTCATGTCGGTGTATTAGCCTTAACCTAGTCGTGGAAAAAGTTACTGCTAGCCGCTAGCTTATTCACATGTACGTAGGAATACATTTACATTTACCAGATGTGTGCACTTAAAATAAACACAACTAACAAAATATACACTACCAGTCAAAAGTTTTTGAACCATAAGATTCTTAAAGAAGTCTCTTCTGCTCACCAAGCCTGCATTTATTTGATCCAACGTACAGCAAAAACAGTAATATTTTTAAATGTTTTAGCTATTTAAAATAACTGTTTTCTATTTGAAGAATTTAAGCCTTTTAAAAGATTTAACAAAAGGGTCTAATGAATTATGTCTGTAATTTTAAAGGTTCATGTTGAGGATCGATCCTGACAACAGCGAGTGTTTCTCAAAGGTCCAGATCATCAGAAGAAGATGGAGATGGTGAAAGAGGAACTATGACCTGAAACTCCTGTGTTGCCTCTTTTGTTAATGACTTTGGGGATTTAAATGGGCAAAATTACTGATCTACTAAATCATTCTGCTCAGGAGAATTTTTCAGTCTGTAAGTTTTAATATTGTAGGCTACTTATGACTGTTCGTGTGTTCCATCAAAGTTTTCATGTTTTGTTTTTTTTAATGCCACATAACTTGTATGTGTAAATGTTACTGCAGGTTGTGGGAGAGTTTCTTTACTTGGTCATAATGGATAGTAATTCACTGGTTTTGCAACAATAGTCCAGTTGTCTGTTACAGAAAGTGCAGGGTCTGCTTTTGATGATTTTGTGTTCATGAATCACTTATTAATTATAATTTTTAAAGTGTGTTTGTGCTCTGGATAGTTATGAATCTTTGAATGAGAGTATGTTGTGCTTAGGATGTGTTCTAAATATAATAGTTATGTAACAATGTTTTGTTCATGAGTCCTCCTGTCAACATACACAATGTGAGAACACGTAAGGGAAAAAGATGATACATAATGTGTACCTATAGGACACAAATAATCTCACAAGATTAAACTATGTAAAAATACACAACACACTTTAGATTAAACTGAACATATAAAATTAAAACTCATTTTTGCACTATCATGCTGTCTTGGCAAGAAATGTAACTTGTGGCATTTAACAACAATAGCCTAACAAACATTAGGTTACACATATGTATTAAATCATATTCTGGAGAGGCAACATTAATCTGATATCCTATTTTCAATTTTGGAGGGAATGGGTTTTGGAATACATTTAAATGCATTAATATGTTTCTCCATCTATGAAACCATCTCCATCTAACCATCTCCATCATGTTTCTCCATCTACTCCTAGGTAGGATCTGCCCCAGAGTCCAGTCGTATGTAGTACTGCCCCAAGCCTGGGCCAGTCCATATCAGTGTCTCCACATGTTACCTCTCTTCGGGCAGGATGTGGCCTCCGTAGCGCCCTTCTCTGGAAGGCTTGCTTCCCTGCCATTACGACAAGCTGTAACAACAAATAGGAAAGACCTGAAGCTGTCTTTCACTGAAGGCCGAAATCCCTTCCGATTCCGTGGGAAAAGAAACAGCGCCTTGGCCATCTCCAGCAGCGATGTACTCAGTTGTTCCGGTGGGCACCAAGGTTAGCAAATTTGCACTGGAGTGGTAGGAAGGTTGCAACCTCTTGCAGGGCATTTGTCTGTCATGCACTCGCTTGTCAACATCTGCATGCCACAAGGTTGTGACGGGGTTCAGCTTGTGGCGCTTTCCATAGGACCCCTATGTCGTCACGACATAACTCGTAGTGACTGACAGATAGGGAACGTCTAGGTTACGTACGTAACCCCCGTTCCCTGATGGAGGGAACGGAGACGTTATGTCCCCATGCCACAATCTTGAACCATCGCTGGTTGCCAGGGACTCGTCTCGGCTCCTCAGCGTAAAACCTAATGATTAGATGCACCTGTTGCCCTCTTATACCCGTATGCACGGGGAGTGGCTCAGGTATGCAAAATCCACTAGCCAATTTCATTGGCGTTTTCTCTTAGTCAGAGATGTTCGGGGCTTCCAGGTAAATCCCTATGTCGTCACAACATTACGTCTCCGTTCCCTCCATCAGGGAACGGGGGTTACGTACGTAACCTAGACATTATTGTTACTAATTCTGGCATATTTACATGGTGTATTTTTATACAACAATGTTCATGAATATGCATGGTCCCTATTAAATAAACCAAAAAAAATAAAATAAAATACCATGGTCCTTAAACCAGGGTACTGGTAGCTTTGGCACTGTGTGCAGGTGCCAAGTCCTGTTGGAAAATGAAATCTGCATCTCCATAAAGTTGGTCAGCAGCAGGAAGCATGAAGAGCTCTAAAACTTCCTGGTATACGGCTGTGTTGACCTTGGACCTCAGAAAACACAGTGGACCAACACCAGCAGATGGCATGGCACCCCAAACCATCACTGACTGTGTAAACTTTACACTGGACCTCAAGCAACGTGGATTCTGTGCCTCTCCTCTCTTCCTCCAGACTCTGGGACCCTGATTTCCAAATGAAATGCTAAATTTACTTTCATCAGAGAACATAACTTTGGACCACTCAGCAGCAGTCCAGTCCTTTTTGTCTTTAGCCCAGGCGAGACGCTTCTGACGCTGTCTTTTGTTCAAGAGTGGCTTGACACAAGGAATGCGACAGCTGAAACCTATGTCTTGCATACGTCTGTGCGTAGTGGTTCTTGAAGCACTGACTTCAGCTGCAGTCCACTCTTTGCTGCTATGTGTACATACCCAGTACAACCCGTTTGCACATCCAAATAAAGAAACCTCAAGTTTCAAGGTTTCTTTATTTGTCACATAGTAAATTATACAGGGTATAATCAAAAGTGAAATGTAGGTCAAATCAGGTCCGCTCAGTGGACAGTGCAAAGAATAAAAAAATATATAAAAGTAACACCACACAAGAGCATATATATAGGTAAAAAAAAGAAATCAAAAGTAAAATGTGCAGTAGAATAAAGGAAAGTGCAAAACAGTAAGATGTGCAAACACGTAGGATGTGCAAAAACGGTATATGGGACTTAATAAATAGTACTATAAACAGGAGGGATGAGAGGGATGTGCAAACGACAGGAGGGATGAGAGGGATGTGCAAACGGCTTTTTTTTTTAAAATGTTTATGAAACAGAGTTTGTGTTAAGGAGCCTGATGGCCTGAGGGAAGAAGCTCCTCCTTCTTCTTTCAGTCTTTGCCATCATGCTCCTGAAGCGCTTGCCAGATGGCAGTAAACGGAAAAGATGGTTACCGGGGTGATTTGAGTCTTTAATGATTTTAGCAGCTCTGCTTTTGCAGCCTTTGAGGTAGATGTCCTGCAGAGAGGGGAGAGTAGACCCTGAGATGCGCTCAGCTAAGCGCACGACTCTCTGCAGAGCTTTGCAGTCCTGGTTTGAGGAATTTCCATACCACACTGAGATGCACTGAGTCAGTACACTTTCTATGGCTCCTGAATAGAAAGTTTTCAGGATAGCTGGTGAGACCCTGAATTTCCTCAGCTGTCGCAGATGGTACAGCCTTTGCCTGGCTTTCTTAACCTGAGTTTGAATGTGTGTAGTCCATGTCAGGTCCTCGGAGATGTTTACACCGAGGTACTTGAAGCTGCTCACCCTCTCCACAGGGGTTCCACTGATCATAAGAGGAGTGTAGGGCCGCTGCTGTCTCTTCCTGAAGTCCACGATCAGCTCTTTGGTTTTGCTCACGTTCAGAGAGAGACAGTTGTCCTGGCACCATGATGTAAGTCTCTCCACCTCATTCAAGTATGCAGTCTCATCATTGTTGTAAATGAGGCCCAGGACCACAGTATCATCAGCGAATTTGACAATAGAAGTGGAGCTGTGAGAGGACACGCAGTCGTGTGTGTAGAGAGAGTAGAGCAGGGGACTCAAGACACAGCCCTGTGGGGCGCCTACGTTTAGGGTTATGGAGTTGGAGGTGAACTGGCCGACTTTCACCACTTGTGGTCTGGCGGTGAGGAAATCCTGAATCCAGTCACAAAGTGAAGTGTTTAGGCCGAGGTCTGAGAGTTTAACAGCCAGCTTGGTGGGGACTATAGTGTTGAAAGCTGAGCTATAGTCAACCTTGAACCTTTGTGAATCTCCCCCACATTTTTGAATGGGTTTTGTTTCACAATCCTCTCCAGGGTGCGGTTATCCCTATTGCTTGTACACTTTTTTCTACCACATCTTTTCCTTCCCTTTGCCTCTCTATTAATGTGCTTGGACACAGAGCTCTCTGAACAGCCAGCCTCTTTTGCAATGACCTTTTGTGTCTTGCCCTCCTTGTGCAGGGTGTCAATGGTCGTCTTTTGGACAACTGTCAAGTCAGCAGTCTTCCCCATGATTGTGTAGCCTACAGAACTAGACTGAGAGACCATTTAAAGGCCTTTGCAGGGGTTTTGAGTTAATTAGCTGATTAGAGTGTGGCACCAGGTGTCTTCAATATTGAACCTTTTCACAATATTCTAATTTTCTGAGATACTGAATTTGGGGTTTTCATTAGTTGTCACTTATAATCATCAAAAAAGAAATAAACACTTGACATATATCAGTCTGTGTGGAATGAATGTATACATTATACAAGTTTCACTTTTTGAATGGAATTAGTGAAATTAAATCAACTTTTTGATGATATTCTAATTATATGACCAGCACCTGTGTGTGTGTGTATATATATTTTATTCTCCGCTAGAGGATGAAGGGTCTTTTTCCCTATCGGGGAACCATGTTTACATGCATAACCCGAGGTTCTTATACATTCAGTAAATGGCTGATCATTAATGCATGTATGAATGACTTGACTTGACTATGTCAGCAATACTGGTAATACAATGTCTTCTGTTTTAAACTGTACTGTACTGTACTTCTTCTATACCAATATTTACAATTTGTATGGAGCCAGACAGATTGTATTCAGAGAAAAAAATGAAATTTTTCTGTCTCATCAGCAGGAAGAGAAAGAGAGCAGCATCTCCAGTATCCAACTCTGTGTCCATGAAGAGCAACAGACCCCTGTTTGATCCATCCATGTTCAGTACTGGAGTAATGCCCTTTGACCCTGTGTGAGTATGATCATGATGAAACATACATTTAACGCAGGAACACAGAATGTATACAGATATTACAAGAGGGTAAATGTTCTTTAGCTAGAAAATATAATCAAATTAAATCATATTCTCCTTTTTAATTAGTACAACACAAAATTAAAATGCTGATGAAAACCTTACAGAAAGAGTTAAATTAAGTTAGTGACACATAAATGATAATTCATTCCCAAATCAGAAAAATCTGGAAAAAAAATGTATTAGTTGTTCGCTACCTGGTTGGCCATGACTACTGGCTGGGGTGCTGTGGATAATCAAAATGTCTCATTCTAGCACTGTATTTATTTATACTATAATATTTTATCATTTTGATCACCAATTAACTAAAACTGTATTTGTTACGATGACATCACAGTTGTCAACTTTTCAGTCAAAAACTTAATTTACATAATCACTCTCTCAACAAACAGAGAGAGATTGTGGGTGTGGCTGAGTGTCTCTTAATTCTTTGAATTCAATCATTGAAATTATGAATCAGAAAATTCTGGTTTGAAATAAACTTGATCCTAAAGCAGCAGTTCCCAAAGTTGTTTACAGTGATGGCTGGCTACGGATAGTGCAGAATTGAAAATAGTGACCAATATGCTCAATGTCCATTTTTTTCTCTCCACATTTTGTGGTACACATGCAGTGGAAAAGCGCCATTTGAGTCTCTCTGTGATGGTACCACGAGGCGTCGATCACTAGCAGATCTCAGACTTCTGGAGGGGATGTAGATTCATAAAAGTGAGTGGAAGTAGGAGGGTGCTGAGTCTGTGGTTGTTCTATATGCAAGCATCAGGTAGCCAGTGCCAGGAGATAAAGAGAGGTGTAACATGGGCTCTTTTGTGCTCGTTAAAGACCAGTCGTGCCGCTGCATTCTGAATCATTTGTAGAGGTTTGGTTGTGTTTGATGGAAGTCCAGCCAGAAGAGCATTGCAGTAGTCCAGTCTAGAAATGACAAGGTCCTGGACAAGAAGTTGTGCAGCATGCTCTGTCAGAAAGGGCCTGATCTTTCTGATGCGTAGTGCAAACCTGCAAGATCGAACAGTCATTGCAATGTGCTCTTTGCAGGTTACACCAAGATTTCTGACTTGGCTTGATGGGGTAATTGTTGATGTATCTATCTGGATGGTAAAATCATGTTGTAGAGTTGGAGTGGCAGGGAAGACAAGAAGCTCAGTCTTTGCCAGGTTGAGCTGTAGGTGATGTTCTTTCATCCATGCCGAGATGTCTGCCAAGCAGCCTGAGATCCGTCCAGCTACCGTTGGATCATCTGGTCGAAATGAGAGATAGAGCTGTGTGTCATCAGCGTAGAAATGGTAGGAGAAGCCATGTGCCTGTATGATGGGACCCAGTGATGTAGTGTATGTGGAGAAGAGGAGAGGTCCAAGAACCAAGCCCTGGGGAACCCCAGTGACCATTTGATGTGCTTTGGATACCTCCCCTCCCCAGGCCACCTTGAAAGACCGTCCAGTGAGATAGGATTCAAACCAGCGATGTCGAATCCCAGTGATGTTCAGTGATGAGAGGGTGGACAGGAGGATCTGATGATTGACAGTGTCAAAAGCGGCAGATAGATCCAGCAGAATGAGGACTGATGATTTGGAATCGGCTCCTGCAATTCGCAGGGCTTCAGTGATTGAGAGTAGCGCAGTCTCAGTTGAATGGCCACTCCTGAAACCTGACTGTTTAGCGTCCAGTTTGTTGTTCTGTGAAAGAAACAATGAGACCTGTTTAAAGAAAACTCGTTTGAGTGTTTTGGCTATGAATGGAATGAGAGAGACAGGTATGTAGTTTTCTATAAGAGAAGAGTTTAATGTAGGTTTTTTGAGCAGTGGTGTTACCCGAGCCTGCTTGAATGCAGTGGGGAAGATGCCTGTGAGGAGAGATGTGTTGATAATGTGTGTGAGTGCTGGTAAGAGTGCGGGAGAGATTGCTTGGAGAAGGTGTGAGGGGATTGGGTCTAGAGGACATGTTGTAGGATGGCTGGAGAGGAGAAGTTTGGATACTTCCACCTCAGTGAGGGGACAGAAGGAGAAGATGGGAGATTGAGCATTGGATCTAGTTGTTTGGAGGTCCTGTGTGAGTGAAGGTGAAAACTGACTACTGATTGTTTTAGTTTTGTCTGTAAAAAAAGTTGCAAAGTCATCAGCTGTTATAGAAGTGGTGGGAGGTGGTGAAGGGGACAGAGGAGATAATTAAATGTTCTGAAGAGATTACGCATATCTGGAGCACTGTTGATCTTGTTATGGAAATGTGACGATTTGGCAGTGTGGACTTCTGCAGAGAAAGATGAAAGCAATGATTGATACATACTCCGGTCTGATGGATCGTTTGATTTTTGCCATTTTCTCTCTGCCGCTCGGAATCTGGTCCGATGTTCACAAAGAACATCAGATAACCAGGGGTTAGAAGGGGCAGTTCGTGCTGGCCTGGAGGAGAGAGGACAAATGTCGTCTAGACAAGAGGTTAAGGTAGAGCATAAAGTGTCAGTAGCTGCATTCACATCCAGAGATGAAAAATTGGTAGGTGAGGGAAGAGAGGAGGATATTACAGAGGAAAGATGGGAGGGAGAAAGGGAGTGTAGGTTTCGTCTAAAAGTAACCAGTAAGGGGGTTGGTGGCACCCGGGTAGCAAAGTGTAATGTAAATTTAATGAAGAAATGGTCAGAGATATGTAGTGGTTGTACCAGAATGTTATCTGCAGTACAATCGCGTGTGTAAATTAAATCAAGTTGGTTGCCTGATTTGTGAGAGCTAGTAGTGGTAAGGCTTTTGAGATCAAATTAAGCTAGGAGTGAATGAAAGTCTGTAGCATAAGGCTTTTCTAGATGAATGTTGAAATCGCCAAAAACTAAGATTGGAGTGCCATCCTCCATGAAAGAGGACAGCAACCCGTCCAGCTCCTCTAGGAAGGGGGCTATAATTTAATGTTGTCGTCATTAACTTTATACAAGATAATTGTGAACATCACAATGGGATGCAGAAACTTCCTTCTCAAAAACATGAGACACTGCATGAATACAAAATTAAACTGTATACACTATGTAATGGATTTATTCTCATGATCCTGTTTAGATTGGCAAGCTGTAATCTCACTGATCAGCTCTGTGAAATCATGGCTTCAGCTCTACAATCATCAAACTCTTCTCTGAGAGAGCTGGACCTGAGTAACAATAATCTGCAGCATTCAGGAGTGAAGCTGCTCTGTGCTGGACTGAAGAGTCAAAACTGTCGGCTCAACATACTGAGGTTTGACTTTCACATTGATTCCTTTACAGTGGCAGCTCATGGGTTTTAAAATAGAGGCACACTAATTGGTCTGGGGATCCCTGCTGATTAATAATATTAACATATTTGCTTAACCACTTTAAAATGGCTTTTTGTTTACTTTTAGTCATAAAACGTAAAGACAATGACTCATACAGCAAGATTATATAATTTCACTTACCTGGTGTCAGACTTTGTCTTCCTCTGCCTTTGTTTCCTCACCCTTATATGGTCCTTCCTGTTCCCTATAATTAGTTAATTAGTCTCCGTCTGTGTCTTGATTATGTCCCAGGTGTTTCCAGTTAGGTCTCCTTATATTTAGTCTGTTCTGCCCCATGTTTCCTGTGGATTATTGTTAATGTCTAAAGGCTGTATGGATGTCCTTACCTGTGTTCCTGTGTCTCCTCCGTCTGTTCGACATTAAATACCCTGTTTGTTTCTATCCTCGTCTCCTCGTTCCTGGATCCCCGTGCAGCACCGTGACAGAATAATCCACCCGAAACAAGATGGAGTTCACCGGCGTCTGCAGCTCACCGAGCCCGGCGTTTGTGGGAAGTCTGCTGCTGTTCGCGGCTAGCACGAGCCCGTCACCGCGGCAAACGGAAGCCCGCTGGTGTCTCTGCTGGCTCCGCCCAGCTCATCTTCTTCGCCGCTGGTCCTGCCCAGTCCGTCTTCGTCTCCACTGGTTCCGACCAGTTCCGCGCTACCCGAGCGCCCCCAGGTACCCCTGGGCTTGTTAGTAGTTTTTGAGGGGATGGTTTGGAGCCCAGACCCAGAGCCTGCTCCTCAACAGCGCTCTCTAGCGCCTGCTCCTCGCCAGCGCCCTCCGGTGCCCGCTCCTCGCCAGCGCCCTCCGGTGCCCGCTCCTCACCAGCGCCCTCCGGTGCCCTCTCCTCGCCAGCGCCCTCCGGTGCCTGTTCCTCGCAAGTGCTTTCCACAGCAACCACGAGAGTCAGCGCCACCCGAGCGCCCACGAGAGTCAGCGCCACCCGAGCGCCCACGAGAGTCAGCGCCACCCGAGCGCCCACGAGAGTCAGCGCCACCCGAGCGCCCACGAGCGCCACCCGAGCGCCCACGAGAGTCAGCGCCACCCGAGCGCCCACGAGAGTCAGCGCCACCCGAGCGCCCACGAGAGTCAGCGCCACCCGAGCGCCCACGAGAGTCAGCGCCACCCGAGCGCCCACGAGAGTCAGCGCCACCCGAGCGCCCACGAGAGTCAGCGCCACCCGAGCGCCCACGAGAGTCAGCGCCACCCGAGCGCCCACGAGAGTCAGCGCCACCCGAGCGCCCACGAGAGTCAGCGCCACCCGAGCGCCCACGAGAGTCAGCGCCACCCGAGCGCCCACGAGAGTCAGCGCCACCCGAGCGCCCACGAGAGTCAGCGCCACCCGAGCGCCCACGAGAGTCAGCGCCTCCAGAGCGCCCCCAAGAGTTGGGCCCGACCAGCTCCTCTTTGCCTCCGCTGGTCCCGTCCAACTCACCTGGGCCCACTCTGGTCCCGTCCGGCTCACCTTTGCCTCCGCTGGTCCCGTCCGGCTCCCCTTGGCCTTCGCTGGTCCCGTCCAGCTTACCCTGGTCTCCGCTGGTCCCGTCCAGCGCCCCTTCTGCGCTTCCCGAGCACCCCTGAGACTCCGCGCGACCCGAACGCCCGCGAGAGTCAGCGTTACCCGAGCACCCACGAAAGTCAGTGCTACCCGAGCGCCCACGAAATTTTGCGCTGCCAGAGCGCCCACGAAAGTTTGCGTTGCCTTAGCGCCCCCAAGAGTTTGCGCCTCCCGAGTGCCCTCCAATGCCGGCTCCTCGCCAGCGTCCTCCAGTGCCTGCTCTGTCCGGCTCCCCTGAGAAGCGCCCCCCTGAGAAGTGTTTCCCCAAGAATTTTTTTTTGGGGGGGGGCTACCCACCATGGAGGCCTCCCAAGCTCCCCGATCCGCCATGGCCTCCCAAGCTTCCTGCTCCGCCATGGCCGCCCGAGCTCCCTGCTCTGCCATGGCAGCCCGAGCTCCCTGCTCCGCCATGGCCGCCCGAGCGCCATGATTCGCCAGGGCCGCCGGAGTCCCCGGATCCGCCATGGCCGCCGGAGTCCCCGGATCCGCCATGGCCACCTGATCCGCCATGGCCGCCGGAGTCCCTGGATCCGCCATGGGTCCCGGAATGGGCACCGCCCTGGAGGCCACCTGTCCGGTCTCCTAGACCCTTGAGGCCTCCAGAGCGCCCACCCCCCCTCCCCTTTCGATGTCATACGGCGCGGGACGCGCCTATTGGAAGGGGGGGGGGTAATGTCAGACTTTGTCTTCCTCTACCTTTGTTTCCTCACCCTTATATGGTCCTTCCTGTTCCCTATCATTAGTTAATTAGTCTCCGTCTGTGTCTTGATTATGTCCCAGGTGTTTCCAGTTATGTCTCCCTATATATAGTCTGTTCTGCCCCATGTTTCCTGTGGATTATTGTTAATGTCTAAAGGCTGTATGGATGTCCTTACCTGTGTTCCTGTGTCTCCTCCGTCTGTTCGACATTAAATACCCTGTTTGTTTCTATCCTCGTCTCCTCGTTCCTGGATCCCCGTGCAGCACCGTGACACCTGGCCTATCACTTGAAGCAAACATCCAACCCTTCTTAAAAGTCTGTGTTGTGCCATTTAATTAAGCTGACTGCTGTAGCCTATATGCAGCTTATGCTTATTCTCCCTTTATTTTTAATTTGTATATAGACTGTTTAAATGAAAACTTGGTAAATCTGTTGGAGATCAAATATTCAACATCGCTACTCTTCATAAGTAAATTATTTTACGTTCATTATCAGCTCAGCGGGAGAGGTTCAAACTAATATCACGTAATTTTTGTCTCTATAATGATTGGTTGACATACCAGAAGAGAGTCTAGCTTCCCTTGTGAGGTTTATTTTCTCAACACTCCTCAGCACTGAAGGTGAACACTCGATGGTGATTGCCTATTTTTACCAACAGGCAGGAGAGCTCAGCTCTCCCCCGGCCTCCCCTCCCCTTCCCTATCACTTAGCGGTTGTCAATACATTAGAACATTCAGCAAATTTGCGTTTTGCGATAGAAAAGTGAAAAATAATCAATAGATTAGTCGACTAATCGAAAAAGTAATTGATAGATTAGTCAACGATAAAAATAATCGTTAGCTGCAGCCCTACATCTTGGATGAAAATGTGTGAGTAAATTATAAAGAATTTTTAATTTGAAAGTGAACTAATCCTTTAACAAACGTGTATCATACAGCAGTTTAGAGCTAAAATCATGCTAACAGTATAGCCTCATGTTATGCCTTCCTAAAGCACAAAGACATGCGTGAAATTTTTTATTCAGATTTTTCTGTAAATGTTCTGTAAAAAGACACAAGAAGTATGAGTCATTGAACATACAAAAATCACATTGAACAGCAAAAAAAAACTTACAAAATGTTTTTTTTAACCTCAAAAAAATGAAATAATAAAATGAAAAAAAGAGGCTCAGAACTTAATTCATTTTAATGAAGAAAAAAAACATTATAAAAATTGTATAAATATTGCAAAACACCATAAATTCCTCTCAAAATTCTCAATAATGAGCACAAAGTTGTATTATTATTATTATTATTATTTATATTTATATATTACATACATTTTTCTATAAAAAAAAAAAAAAAATGTCATGCACCAAGCGTGACCCAAAAATGAAGAAGCTCAGAAAATGTATACATTTTAATGAAAAAAACTTTATTAAACTGTATAAATTGTCATGAGTCTGGGGCTCTGCATTTCCTCTATTCACCATTGGAGTTCACCATCACCCGGACTCTATTCCCCTAAATCCACACACCTGTCAATCACCACACTCCCAGCTGCTCTCCATCATCATGGACTATTTATATACCTCACTCCCGCCCCTCTGCCTGGTTGTATTGTGTATGTTTGTGTGCTGTGTGCTGTTTTCCGTGTCCCAGTCGTTTACCTGTTTTGTTTTTTTGCCTTGTTGGCCTTTTTGTTTATGAAAATATACGCTTACCTGCACTTGGACACAGACCTCTGTTTTTCCTCGGTGCCCCTCACCCATACCGTCACATAAATATTGCAAAACACCATAAATTCCCCTCAAAATTCTCAATAATGAGCACAAAATATTATTGAACATAAAAATAAGACATACATTTTTCTATAAAAAAACTAAAATATTTCATAGACCAAGCATGACCCCAAAATGAAGAAGCTCAGAAATGTATTCATCTTAATGAAAAAAAACTTTATAACTTAATAATTGTATAAATATTGCAAAACATCATCAATTCCCCTCAAAATTCTCAATAATGAGCACAAAATATTATTGAACAGAAATATATGACATTACAGTTTTTCAATTGCTAACAAGTGTTTACCAATACTTAAAGTACTTTTTCTAAACTCTTAACACTGTTGCACACAATTAGCCAAATAGTTAATTTTCTGGAAAAATCCACATTTTGTTAAATAAATACAAACTCTACATTTCAAAATGCTGAATATCTTTTTCTACATATACTCTATAAGTCTATCAAAACACAGCAAACCCGATTCAAAATAGAGTAATTCGGTCAAAACATTGATACTGGTTTCTATTCAACAGAAACATATAGTCATCATAGTGCATAGACTGTCAAAATTATTCAATTAATGGCATTACAAAAACTGCATTACTTGTAATGTCTCAGTTGTACCTGCATATAATAGACCATATACAAATCCATAGTTCTTTTTGTAATTTAGCCTTCAGTTTACCTTCAACTGAAACCCGTTTTACATTTTTAAGTGTTGAATATGTTCATTCTTGGCAACATACTATTTAAAAATGAATGAATCATTACTTTATAGAATGTACAATAAAAAAATAGGGTCCCCTGTGTAGAAATTCAATTGGAACCTTGAACCTTCCAGTGGGCGAGTGTTGGATGTGGACGGTGCCCCCATGGTAGCTGATGCCAGGGATCAACAAACATTCCAATATACATGGCCTTTGATTACTATGCAAGCTTGTTTCCATCACATAATAAAAAAGTAAAAACAGTAATTGTGACCTTTTTATCTCACAATTAAGACCTATATTGGAATTGCAAGTTTACATCTTGCAATTCAGACTTTATCAGAATTGTGAGATACTGTAAATTCACAATTGCAAGAAAAAGTCAGAATTCTGAGCTAAAGTCACAATTACCCTTTGCCCTTTATATTCCATGGCATAAATAAGTTTTCATAGGTTCCACATGTGTAAGGGGAAAAAAACAAAAAACAGACATTACAAATATGCAGTCTAACACACATTCTCACTCCTCTTCCCTACCTCTTCTCTATTTTTCTGATCCAACTACTACTCTGCCAGGCATTATTTTTCTCTCTCTAATTCTGTAGTGTTCTGCATCCTCAAAACCAATTCAAAGAGGTCTTTTTCACTCTATGTTGTCATTGATGTAATAGAAAGAGCTTCAACACCTGACTACTCCTCCAACTGAGACTGGAATCAGCTATTTCTAAATATTTCAGTGATCTGTTACTTCAAATACTTATCAGTTGTTAATATATTTTATATAGAGAGATTTTCAAAACCTTTGAGCTGCTGTTGTTGCAGAAGTAGAAGCTTTATACAGGTACAATATTTAAGGTTTGGAACATTAGGTCTTACATTTCTGACATGCTGTGTTTAAGCATTTGCAAATATGACTATAAAGATCCATGATTTTGAGTAATCTTGTATGAAAAGAAAATGTAAGCATTTTAGAAACATGGTAACTGACTGCATATTGTGTGAAAAGAAAACAACACAAATTGTGTTAATGATATGGTCACAATAGATGGCTGTTGTGCTAATTGTGTTTAATTGAGTTTTGAAAATGTGACTACAGATTGGACAAAAGGATGTTTTCAATTGAATTTTTTTTATATATTTCCATAAAAAACTAAAATATTTCATGCACCAAGTGTGACCAAAAAATTAAGAAGCTCAGAATTTATTTAATTTGAATGAAAAAAAACTTTATAAAAACTGTATAAATATTGCAAAACACCATAAATTCTGCCTGAAAATTCTCAATAATGAGCACAAAATATTATTGAACAGAAATATGACATTCATTTTTCACAGAGCCGAACAAAATAACACTCATTCAGTGACTCTAGAGTCGTCTTTATAAGTGTAACTGAAGACTGGACTGAACCAATCACCATCCGATCCCTGTTGACCACATCTTCTCCTGAATACAGACATACTCAGAAACATCACGTGTGTGTTTTCTAGTGTGAAACATGGAGGAGAGATCAGGATTACATCAGGACTCCACAAATGTAAGTCAAACACACACACACACACACACACACACAGATGTTTTGTTAGTAATTTAGTTGTAAATGTGTGTGTTGTAATGTGTGTGTTGTGTTCAGACGCCTGTGATCTCACACTGGATCCAAACACTACACACACTCGACTCGTTCTGTCTGAGGAGAACAGAAAGGTGAGGCGAGTGATAGAGAGACAGTCATATCCTGATCATCCCGACAGATTTAATAAACATCCTCAGGTTCTGTGTTCAGAGAGTCTGACTGGACGCTGTTACTGGGAGACTGAGTGGAGTGGAGATTATACTGTAATATCAGTGGTTTATAAAGAAATCAAGAGGAAAGGAGAGAGTGATGACTGTTTGGAGTCTCGAGTGCTCTGATCAAAGATTCAGTGTTTGTCACAATAATTAACTTCACTGATATATCAGCTGCTCATGTCTCCTGTAAGAGAGCAGCAGTGTTTCTGGACGAGTCGAGCGGTTCTCTGTCCTTCTACAGCGTCTCTGACACACACACACTCACACACTTACACACATTCACTCAACCTCGCCATGCTGGATTTAGCCATTATCATTCAGACTCAGTGTCTCTGTGTCACATTAAACATTAAACACACACAAATACTATTGTTGTAAAAAAATAAAATAATTATAATTACACTGTTGTGTTATATTTCTCCGGCTGTATTTTCAGGAGTTTCATGCAATTTTAGTTTAATATAAATCAGACTAAAATTATATCATCATCATCACCCTTCTCCTCCTCCTTCTTCTCCTTCTCCTCCTTCATCTTCTTCTTCTTCTCCTTTTTCTTTTATCCTCCTCCTCTTTCTCCATCTTCTCTATCTTCTTATCCTCCTTCCTCTTCTTCTTCTCCTTCTTCTTCTTCTTCTGCATATTCATCTTCTTCTTCTCCTTATTCTCATTTTCCTTCTTTTATCCTCCTTCTTCTCATTCTCCTCATTCTTCTCCATCTTCTTCTCCTTCTTTTATCCTCCTTCTCCATCTTCCTCTTCTTCTCCTTCTTCTCCCTCTTCTTCTCCTCCTCGTTATGTGTTTTTAACCAACTTTCAGAAGCTCTTATGGAGAAAATTAGTCTTTATGTATTTGAACTTTATTATTTATTGAACTTTAGGCTGTATTTGAATTTGTTTTGACTCCTGAAGCACACACATTATTAAACTTTTCAGCCTCTTCATTTTTGAGTCACATTTGTTATATTCGCACTTAAAAAGGTGACTTTAGCCTTGAAATATATATATATTACACAATATATATATATATATATATACTACAAATATATATATATACTACACAAAGTAGTGATCATCAAATCCTTTATTTTAAAGTCTTCCCTTTTTTTACAAAACCTGTTGCTCTCTAGAAACCATGTCAGTTTCAGTAGAAAATATTTCAGGTTCAAGTGTTAGCATTAAACACTGAATTAATTCCAACATTTGAAATTAAATTAATGACAGAAAAAATTGGAATGTTGGACAATAAATATATAACAGGAATAGCATATTGACAGTTTTTGCAGGATTGTCTTACATCCGTTAAACAAGACTGTTAAACTGTAAACAAAAAAACTTTCTCCAAATGTATTTCATTATGACGGACACAGTGTAGCTTATTGATTGAGACGTCTGAGTTAATTTGATTTCTATATATATATATATGTAAGGAGAAATGTTCTATATATGAGTTAACGTCAGCAAAACTTGCATTTAATTAGGGGTTCTTGCACGTAGTGCAGAATCCCTATTGTAATTGTAGGGATTTTGTTCTATTTGCAATGGTTCCAATTGGGAGTTCCTATCAATTGTTGTAGGTGGGGCCTTAATTAGTGGGAGGAACACCGAAGGAAAATATATCGCTTCTCCTTTAAGCGTTCGCGCTCAGACGCATTATGTATGTGAACGGGAAAGTAGAGGTAGTTTTACTCTCTCAAATTTATCTTGCATTTACTGTCTCTTTTTAATTGTAATCACTGCATTAATGATGTTAAAGCACTGTTAAGAGGTTATGTCATAATGTGTATCAGTGGGATTAGCGTATTTTCATTGAAAGTGGCGCTGTTAACCATGTTACATGTATTTCTCCATGCAGGGATGTGAGAGTAGGCCTTCTGATGTCTGTGTACACTAATTTTGCCTCACTACTCTGTTTAAGGTTTGATATTTCAATTTGTTTTTATAAATTTATTGTACACATATTATTCTACACATATTAATTCCACAACCAGAGTTTAATGCAGTTACAGTACATGATATATATATATATATATATATATATATGTTCCAGTATGTTTACAGCATTTTTTAATTTAATGTAAACAAGTGTGTTATGTATTAACTATTGCCACCTTTCATTTAGACGTTATGTTATGTGAAGCAATTCAGTACCTACATTTGCATATATATCGCGTCTCCTTTAAGCGTTCGATCTCAGACGCATAACATATGCGAACTTGGAAGTAGAGGGATGCGAGAGTAGGCCTTCTGATGTCTGTGTATACTAATCTTGCCTCACTACTACACTACTACAGCGTACCAGTATCCTGTTCTCCTGTTTGAGCTAGCTTTGTTCCCACGCACTTTCTCGAGTGGCTCTTTTCTCATATGGACGTGGCTCTACAACTGGAAAAGCAGCATGTACCGATTAACAACGACAACATGTCTGTGGTTTCTTACATAAATCACCAAGGCCTCCTTGTACGAGCTTGTACAATCCAAAGGTCTGTACAATCATGGAGCCGTCACTTTCTCTCCATCAGAGCAGCCATCTCCATCATGTTACCGGGGTGATTTGAGTCTTTGATGATTTTAGCAGCTCTGCTTTTGCAGCATTTGAGGTAGATGTCCTGCAGAGAGGGGAGAGCAGACCCCTGAGATGCGCTCAGCTAAGCGCACGACTCTCTGTAGAGCTTTGCAGTCCTGATAGGAGGCATTTTCATACCACACTGAGATGCACTGAGTCAACGTTTTCAGGATTGCTGGTGAGACCCTGAATTTCCTCAGCTGTCGCAGATGGTACAGTCTTTGCCTGGCTTTATTCAACTGTGTTTGAATGTGTGTATTCCAAGTCAGGTCCTCTGAGATGTTTACACCAAGGTACTTGAAGCTCCTTACTCTAAAGTACTCTAAATAACCTAAAACTCTAAATAAATTGCTATTTAGCAATAGCCAAAAAATACATTGTATGGGTCAAAATGATAGATTTTTCTTTTATACCAAAAATCATTAGGATATTAAGTAAATATCATGTTCATTAAGCTATGTTGTACATTTCCTACTGTAAAAACATCCAAACTTATTTTTTTATTTGTAAAATACATTGATAAGAAGTTCATTTGGCCAAATTTAAAGGCAATTTTCTCAATATTTAGATTTTTTTTTCTGCAGATTTTCAAATAATTGTATCTCTGCAAAATATTGTCCTATCCCAACAAACCATACATCAATGGAAAGCTTATTTATCAATCTCAATTTTGAAAAATTGATCATTATGACTGGTTTTGTTTCTTTGGAGATATAACGTTGATCAATTACCAAAGAAGAATGTCAAAATTATTTAGCAAAATAAGGTTTTCTTATCAAACTGATAAAATGTTGTGTTGCCAAAATGAGTACACCCCCCTGAAAGTTAAAAAAAAAATGTGTATAGGCAATTTTTGATCTGCAGTTAAGTATATTGAACCAAAATTGTTAAAGACAATTACAAATTCCTGACAATTAAAAGTGTTATATAGCCAACTGAATCATACTCCGACAGCAGTGGAACCACTCAGGCGAGAACTGCCAGACTTATTTCTTAGCATAACAGAGGACAATGTTACAAGAGGAATACCAAATTATTGTTTTAAGTGTGAAAATATAGCAGAAGTAGCACCGACATTCAAAAACAATGGACTTGTCAAGGGTCCTGAATTAATCAGGTCTTAACTTTAAGTTTTCATTTAGTGATGAGTGAATTTTTGCTAGAAAATGCAAGTGTCTCAGAGCTAGCAAAAGCTATGAAAAGAGTGACACTTTATCTCACAGAGTATGACGCAGCTGCTGAAGTGACATGCATGGTTATTGTCACCACTAGAATTACCTAATTTCGGCAAAGCAAAATAAGCTAATCTAACCTCTTCCAAGGCCCATATTTACAAAATAGAGACTTCTGGGAATCCATACTCTGGTCTCAACAGACCAAGTCAATCATTTCAGATCCAAAAGCATCCAAAATGTTCTGGTGTTTCTAGAGGAGGAGTGAAGTGAAAAGTGATTGGTACCCACAGTGATGTTCAGTGGTAGTAAAGCTTTTATATATGGATGAGTGAGTGCTGAAGGTGTAGTGAGGGAGTTGTGCTTTATCAATGCTATTTGTGTGATGTAATACAAAAACTTGAACCAGAAGATGCTCCCCTCATTCCCTGTGTAACGCGCGTCACGGCGCAAATGCAACCCTCCCTCTCAAACAGTGGATAACGGAAATGAGAGAGAAAGGAGTGCACTATTCCTAGATTTAGGACCAGTGACCAGAAGATTAGACTCGCTCAAGAGACAGTGCCAACAAGAGGAAAGGCATGAGTGACAACACTGTCTGCTTTAGAAGGAATAAAATGAATACAAATAAAATAAGGCAGTGAAATTCAAAACATCACAACGTGACACAAAATAAAAGTAATGGCAAAAATTGGAAAAAATGGAAAACAAGTTCGATTTTTACTGTATTATAATGCTTATATTTTTTTTATTTAGTTTGTTACTATTATTAATTGTTTATCTTTTTTTGTTGTTGTTGTTGTTGTCCTATTTATTTATTTTTGACATACAAAGTACTAGAATATTATACATTTGCTGAATCTAGGGTGTACACATTTCTGCAATCCTTACTTTAAACTAAATTGGCTAATTTACTTATTTTACAGAAAATATTGGCCTATATTTTGTTTTTGTTTTAAATTTGACCATCTTTCCAATAATATTACTGATCATTAAGAAAATAAATCAAATCAGAGGGGGTGTACTAATGTATGCTGTGCACTGTGTATGGGCACATCAACCATAACTTCTTCAAAAACAGCCAGAGACATTGGAGTTATGCTTAATGATCAGCTGCATTTCTCAGACCACATTGCTAAAACTGCCCGGTCCTTCATATTTGCTTTATTCAACATTAACATTATGTTCTGTCCAGACTGGACTATTGCAAAAAGTAATAGGTCTTGGCTGGTCTTCCAGACTGTTCTATCAAACCTTTAGAATTAATCCAGAACGTGATAGCAAGATTAAGTTAAGTTAAACAAGAAAAGAAAATATGCCACACACACACACGCCACTTAATTCAAAGGGGAAACAGTTTTTTTTTCTTACCATACTGGCAGACATTTTTCTTGTTTTCAGCAAAAACTCACTTAATCTTCATAGAAAAAAATGCTTAATGTCTTATGTTTTTAGCAACTCTAGTAACTGTATTTTGATTTAAGAATATTTGCTGGAAAACAACAACAAATACTGGAGTACAAAGTGTTTTTTTTTTTTCTGTGCACTTGAATATATGTTAATCACCTGTTGATTTTAGTGGTAAATGTGCTCTTTTTTGACATAAAACAGCTGCAAGCCATGTTAACAAAATTCTGTATTTACAAGCCACTATATAGAGAGTAATCTATTTACAAGGAGAAGAAAGCACGTCGTCGCTGATCAGCTGCAGCACAGAGAGCAAGAGTAAGGTGAGAGAGTAGATTGAGCTTCTGCTCTCACTCCACATACAGCTGTGCAGGAGAGATGCGAGGACAACCCTGCAGTGTTCTCATCCAGCTGTTACTGAGAGCTGCTTCTTTCTTCAGCCTGGACAAATCTGGAGAAATAAAGCTGGAATAATGTGCTTGAATATGTCTGAATGAGAGCAGCCCGGAGCTCAATTCAATGAATCATCAGAGGGATTTCAGATCTAATGAAGATGAACTTTGGGACAGTTGTGATCTCTGCGGGTCTGTGCGGGCTGCTCAGCTTCATCCTGCTCGCTGTGTCCATCAGCACTAAATACTGGTATATTATAGATGTGGATGAAGGGAAGAACTCCAGCCTGGAGTACAGCAGCTCTCACTCCGGACTCTGGAGGATTTATGAAGGTAAGATCACAACACAAACAACCTGAGCTTCCTTTATGTACGATTTTACTGTGTACCTGTTGCTCACATTTAGTATATTCTGCCAGTGATGTTTCTTCATCTTCATTAAAAGCATTTAAAAATCCAGAGTAATTGCTCAATTAATCACTACACAAAGGCGTTTACATTAAAGTGTTCGTGTGAATATTAAACATTAGGCTAAATACTGAGTACTGATGAAGTAGCCTGCATGAACTTAATGTGCATTTATTCATTCTCCTGTTCTTACTGTTTAATATTTCACGTGTCTCAGTAGATGGATGAAGGATTTTTAATCTCATTCATGTAGCAGCACGTTAACTGGCAAACAGTTCGATTGGCAGGCAAATTAAGTTATTTCAGAAAAATTCATAGATACAGTCCTCATCACTGGCAGAGTCTTATTTATATTATGTACATAATGTCTTGTCTAATTCTAAAACTGTTTTATGGCACTTGAGACAATTAAAGAGAGAAGCAGTTCACACAACTGTAAATGTTTAATGTTAGACATTAACGTTACTAAATCTGTCGCATAAAATAACTGTTTTCCATTTAATTCTAATTGCAGTAAAGATATTTTTTTCCCTCAAACACAAATTCTGATTTTCCTTATAAGAAAAGAAACCCTTTAAATGTTGTGTTGTATGCGGAGAACTTTGTATGTTGAGCTTACCAAGAAAATTGATTCACAGGCAGCTATGTGAAGCGTAATGGGTGAATGCAGCTTTTGCTTGACTGGTGTTTTAATGTGATCCACAGGACAGAACGGCAGTTATCATGACATCTCGTTCTACACGGACACCTCCGATCACACCGAGCAGGAGAAGCACCTTTTGAGTGAGTCTCTGAAAGCTATCTACACATTTGCCACAATCATAAAATTATACTGGAAATAGGCTTGTTAGTGTACTCTTAGTGTACTCTTTCTTTCTTTAAGAGCTGTATTCTCAGCATGAAATCCATCCTGATCCATCATTGACCACCTTTATTATAAGAGAGATTGCACAATAATCAAAGCTGATGGGTTTTGATTAGTAGTCATAGGGGTATGCTATATTGACAAAAAGATATCTCGATATTTTCCAGGATTTTGTCGATAGCATAAATTAGAAGCTACTTTGCTGAGTGTGATTTTGTGCCAGTATGTTTGCTGGTTTAGGTCTGTTGTGGACATATTTATTCATCATTACTATATTGATTTTGCTAACTGATCAAGTTAAGTAGGAGTAACAAAGTTTTATAAGATTTATTCCTCTAAGTGTGACCGGTCTGGGTGAAAACGCGTCTTACTCCATGTGTTACTCACTAGCACCCTTCTGTTGTAGAAAGATGTCTCCCAAAGCTTTTCTTGTCTTCATATTCTTTGCGGTGGTTAGTTCCGTCACGAATCCGGTCTATAAACTTCCGTTCACTCACCACCAGAGTTCACCCGCTCACCACATGGACTCTTGCACTACACTAACTGTTACACTTCACCCCGGACTACAATTCCCATCTTCATTGTACTGATGACACACACACACATCTATATGCGCTCATGACACACACAGCTGAATGCACTGATGACACACACACACAGCTGAATGCACTAATTACACACACACACAGTTGATTGTAATTAGACATGCTACATAAGCCATGGAAATATTCTCTCTCACTGCCTAGTATTGTGAGTACATATCGCGTACACATAGCCTTGCCTTGCCTTGCCTTGCCTTGCCTTGCCTTGCCTTGCCTTGCCTTGTCTTGCCTTGCCTTGCCTGTTTTGGATTGTGTTTAATTTATTGTAATGCCGTACTCACCCTTTTTGCATAACAATCAGTCAAATCATGTAACGTGAATGTCGTAAAGTCTCTTGTTCGAGACTAAAACAACGAGTTGAAAGCATAGCGAGCCACGGAAGAGACGGTTTCTCAAGCGCGATTCGAGACAGAGTGAAACACGGACAAATGTTTCATTCCCCCCCTCGTTTATGACCATGTCCATGAATAAAGCCCTGGAGATGGATCCGCACGTCTAATGTTCTGATCATTCTGTAACAAGTTCACAGCAGAGAAATAAACTTTTCCATCTTAAATTGATTTCCATTTGTACCTTTATAAAGGCTTTTTTCTAACCTTATTAGATGTAGGAATCATCTTTCATATCAAATTCTTACATTTATTCAATAATTTATTTTAGAATGATAAGACAATATAGGCTGTTAACAATCAAAATACATCAGTATCAATAAAACACATTTTTTTGTACTGTGTATATGGCATAGAAACTATGAATTTACACTGCAATTGTGAGAATAATATTTTTAAAATAATGTTCTTACTATTGAAATATGTTTTATATACTTTAAATATCATATTAATCTAAAAACACCAATAGGTGGTGGCAAGTCACTGTCTTAATGAGTAAGTCATTGAATCATTCATTTAACCATTTTGTTTAACAGGTGATTTATTCAGGAACAAGTGAATCTCTATGTATGGCTCATTGAATCATTGGTTAATTTAAAAAGCTGATTGTTTTAGGGACAAATTCATTATTAATGGAACTTTTTGTGCAATTTGGACAATATAAACATTTGCTGAACTATAAAATCAATATCACATTTGCAACCATTCTGATCTTTGGGGAAAATGCTTCTTTGTTTGAAATTGCTTTAAGAAATGTAAGACAACATACAGTGGAATTTTTGCTAGAGATCGACCGATATTGATTTTTTTTTTATAACTTAAACCGATACCAATTATTTGCATGTTTATGCACCCGATAACCGATATGCAGAACTGATATTTATTTACTGTTATAAAGTAAATAAATAAGAGTGAAGTAAGTCCATTCTTCACTTTGGTTTTTCCTCCTTTCAGTCATCTTAACAACAACAAAAAAACTGTCGAAAATTAAAATTTTCATGTAAAATTTAATCTTCAAATTACAAACAATAAAAACATACTTTTTATTTATAAAAAGCATCATCAGCTAAACTGATATCAACAATAAGCAAAAGAATGTCGAATGTTTTCAAATGGAGAATATAAATGACAGAAGTCATATCAACTTCATTTTAAACTACAGTTTTAGGTTTATAAGCTGTTTAATAGACTAAAGAGTGAAGAATAATTCACTGGATAATGTTAATTCACTGAATAATATTCTCTGGAATATTGAAATAAGCTATAACAAACAAAACATTGGATTGTATTGCATTTCTCAACTGGCACGTTTTATCAGAATTATTAAAATGTTTTTGTCATTCTAGATTATGAAATACCTGCTGACAGCATGGTTTATCTATGCATTTACACAGAACTATTGGGAGAGTGGGGACGGTTGCAACACTTTGCATTCCCTTTAGTTTTTCAGAGACTATTTGCATTAGAAAGCCAGGATTTTAATACAATAAAGCCACATCAGTCGGCTACTCACTCACATTGCTGTAACACGTGCACATGTGATTATATACACACAATACGCTGGAGCATTTCCTGAACATCAACCGCTGAGTGAACAGGAATATGAAAGCGGCTTCACGAGACTAAGATGAGCATATACAACAGAGATATAATTCAATTCAACGCTTTTATTTCCAACATGCCCTTATTCATGGCTGTATTATTTAATTCAAGCAAAGTTACGTCTTATTGGGATAGGACTTGGCGAATTATTTTATGTGACTCCGGCTTCACGAGACTAAGATGAGCATAGACAACAGAGAGAGACTTAAATTCATCACTTTTATTTCCAACATGCCCTCATTCATGGCTGCATATGATTTAATTCAGGCAAAGTTACGTCTTTATTTGGGAAAGAGTGACGGATTATCTTATGTGACTCCGTGAGTTTGTCTCTATTTCTTAGAGCCAAGCTTTATGAACTGCATATCAGCCATTTATTTAATACATCCAATTTGTGCATTAATGTCTGTTATGTTAAATGAAGTTTACTAACTACAGCAAATCAAGTACATATGCACGCTGCCGTTGTTGTTGTCTCGTCTCTCCTCAGACACGCTGCAATGGCGGTCCAACGCGCAATTCTCAAAACAACCACTAGATGGCGGCATTTATCGGTGAATTCGATATTACAAAACCGAAATCCGATTATGGTAAAATGCTTAAATATCATGAAAAGTTTCGGGAAAACAATATATCGGTCGATCTCTAATTTGCCCCCATTTTTTGAATTTTGCGGTCAATCTAACTGCATTCTACTAGGCTACCATATTTGTTTAGTGTGAGTGAGTTACATACTCAATAATGTCAGTTTCCAAACTGTTAAAACAACAACTACGATATTATCACAGACAATACACATCGCACACCCCTAGTGGTCTCTAGTTCAAAGTCACTGAAGCTGCTTCAGATGTCTATAATCTTGAACGTGTGGCAGCAGGTTACACTGAGCATGTAATAAAGGCCTGTATGTGTCTCTGCAGACTTGCACAGGGTCATCGTGCTCCTGCTGCCTCTCAGTCTGGTGCTGCTGGTCTTTGGTGGGATCTTCGGTCTGGTGGCATCTTTGGCTCAGAGCTGCACTCTTCTGACCTGCATCGCTGCATACTTCCTCATCTGCAGTGAGTGCCATTAAGAGCTACACGGCATTTAGTGGCAATCTACACACATCAGCTGACATGAAATGAGCTCTCAGCAGTGATATGGCTGGAGTTTGTGTCATTGTGTATAGGTCAGTGAGAGATGTGTTCAGTGGCTCAGTCAATGACACACGTGGATATAAAACACAATGGGAAATAAATAAAACAGAAAATGTCAGGCTCTCCAGCTGAGGGTGAACTGGTCACACACAGTGAGGGGGTTTAATAGATATGGAGGTTTTTAGCTCAATAATACATATCCACAAAGCCTGCAGTAATGAATAGCAAAAATATTAAACAGAATTATTTGATGTGGTTAATTTATTTATTTTCTAATCTAGATCCGAATTATGTTCTAGGCACAAATGAATAGCGTAATGTTAAACATATTCATACCACTTTTTTGTTTTGTTTTTAGCACAGGTCATTTGGTTTGGCATGCATACTGAACAAATGCAGTGTTGTTTAAACCACTTCAAGTATGAATATCTGTGTGAGCAGAACAGCTGTTTTATGAACAAAACAGTTTATATTCATATACTTATCATGATGTTATGAAAACATCTGAAAAGTAATAGACACAGAAAAGTATACAACTTTCAGTGTGTGTTGTTTATTTGCATTTAGACATGTTTTCCTCAGCATAACTTTATCTTATAGTTGTGTTCTTATCTGTGAATGTTATAAATTCACTCAAATAGATGCATAAAGGCTCATCCTGACAACAATTGAGTCTCCATTAATCTTCACACGAACTGTTGTTTTTGGGTACCATTACACACAAGCATATATAAGAAGGCTTTGTTTTCTCTAAATGCAGCTATAAATGATTATCACTCAAATCTATCATAGTTATTTCTGTGTTCATTACAATTCTGAACTTTTAGTCAGTCCAGACAGACATGTAGATTCATTTAAAGTTATTTAAATTACAATTAATATTAAATTACAGACCAGTGACAAATAAAACTGACATAAAGTGTCTTAAGTTGTTCAGCCACTATGTACCACCAGGATAGCTTCAGTGCACCTTGTTGTTGATTCTGCAAGTCTCTGAAACTCCACTAGAGGGCTGAAACACAAATATATCCCCTTATTCTATGTTTTGATGAAGGTGTTTGTGAACGTGTCAGACGAATTGCTTGAACACTTCTTTAGAAACATGCAGTGCAAACAAAATTGCTTTGCGTTGCTTGTTTCCAAAGAACTGTTCATGTACAGTGTGTCATTATTTAAACATTGTTAAGGTACTTCTGTTACCGTTACAGTTTTAAATAACATTTCTACTATTTCACCTTTGCCATCGAAGGCAATAAAATGCTTAAAATAGGAGTGTTGCACTATACTGTATACCTCTGCTGATTACTATTGAGCTACTATTCATTCCAATGAACATCAAATTAAAAAGCTACTATTTGTTATGATTTGTTTTTGGCATTATTTATGGCATTCAGTCTGTTCTATTCAATAGTTCATTCTGCTCCTGTGTCTGTAAAGGAGTTAAACTATAATAAGAACATCAGCATTTGATTATGTCTTGAATGACACATAAATAATTCAGACCCTCATTACATGTTCTCATTATTTTTTTCTCATCACAATAGCTGAAATCATGAGATTATTACTTCATTTTTTCATATTTGAGATGAGTTATTGGAGAACACATCAAAATATAAGTGGGAGTGTCAGTAGAATATCTTTATTGATCCTTAATATTATTGTGATAGTATCATTGGTCATGTTTGTTATGTTATGATAGGATGATGGATGTAATAGGTGCTTGTGTTTCAGCACAACGGAAAACTGAAGTGCAGCTGAATTAAGGGAGAGATGGAGCAGAGAAAATCACTGGAATCTTTAGAGGTTGAAACACTGAGGTCAGCAAAGACCATCACAGCTTTGTATGTGTTCTGTATTTAGTCCTGTTGGATGAGGTTCCTGAGTTGAAAAAAAAATACTATCCTGCCCAAGAACACAGAACGGTGTCTAGTCTCTATAAATGTGAACTTAGCACAGCTATCTGTGCTAGTATATTTTAGTTTCCATTTATTGCTGAGGGATGTTGTTGCTGTATTTGTGCCAATGAGTGTTTGCTTCATTAGGACTGAACATTGCACACAACTGATGGATTAAAGTAATACAGTGGAAATCCACAGGAGATTACAATAATGATCACGTCTGTAAACACTTTTCGTCACAAAAACAGAGACATGACAGAAGAAGATTCAGATATTGATTATCTCTGCTCTCTGAATTAATTTAAGCTAGGAATGCTTCACCGGATATTGTGTATCTTTCATTCAGTTCAGCTCTCTTGACACACTTAGTCAGTGTAACACTGTAAGTGTTGCTGTTTTTTTCTTTTTTTATATATATAAAGAGCAGTTGATGACCTCCAGGCTGTCTGTGCTTCTGAGAGCCGATTCATCCTTTCGGTTTTAAAGCTTCTCTTCTCACATCAGAGAGTGAAAAAGATGCGTATGCTTAATAATACCACCAAATGTGCTCTTAAACTGTACTTTCAAATATTATAATAATTAAATAAAAGATTGGTTACACTTTACCTTGTTACAGTGTAATCACACATTTAAGTACTGTACAATGATTACAATGTTCAATGTGTAATATAACTACAATGAAGTACAATGTGTGACATGTACTTACTGTATGGTTATGGTTAGGATTTGGCTTAGGTTGCTTGCATGCAAAAATGCATAATTTATTGTTATTATAATAGGAAGTACATAAGTGTAATAATGACACCGTATAATAAAATGTTACCAAAAGGACTTAAAGAGAATACACTTCCATGATTGTTTTACACTTTTAAGCAGTGCACTTTGTAATATTGTCAGATTACAGCCTCATTTCCAAAAAAGTTAAGACATTTTGTATACGACAGGAAAAACTTGATTTCCAATGTTTTCAGTGGTCAGTTTTATTATATTTTGTAAATATAACATAAGACTGCAAAGATTTGAGGTCTTCATTCGGGATGTAGCGATTAACTGCGAGCCAGTTGCAAGTCAATTCTCTGACGATTCAAAGCGGTTGAGATAGTGCTATATTTGTATATTATCATAGTGTTATATTTCAATTTCACAAAGAAATGTGCAGCATTTTGTCCAAGCACTGATAAATGGAAACGTTTAATTTATAATTAGTCTTAAATCTAATTTTGTAAAAGAATTAAAAATAATCGTTAATCGAATCGAATCGTGAGTTGAGTGAATCGTTACATCCCTAGTCTTCATCATCTATCTTACACAATGTTGTGAAAAGATTCAGGGAATCTGGAGAAATCTCAGTCTGTATAATAGTCTGGGAAAGTCAGGAAACCTCTGTTGAATGTGTTTAACCTTTGAGCTCTCAGATGACACTGAATTAGAGACCATCATGCTATACAGTAACTTTTGGAGTACTTTGATAAACCATTGTCACTTAACACAGTCCATCTCAGCATCAAAAAATGCAACCTGAATCTCTCTTAGGGACAGGTGCAAAAGCTTCATCTGCCAATGTAATGTATGTGGTGAATCTTTGCCCACAGCATGGGTGACTAGCAGATGTGTGAAGATACCACTTAGGCTGATGAGGCAAATTGTAATTGAACAGAGACATACTGCGATCAAACTGACGTCTTTTCCCAAGAAGCCAATGATTAGAGTGAGACAATGCCAAGTCTCTTTCTGCATGTGCTAGCACCGCGTGGATGTGTTTGAACGGTCTGCCTGCAGTCCAGATCTTTCTCCTATTGAAAATGTGTGGTGTGTCATGAAGAGGAGAATAACTCAATGATGACCAGTGACTGTAGAGCAGATGAAGCCTTGTTTCATACAAGACTGGACAGAAATACACTTGCACAGCAGCGTAAATTAGTCTCATCGGTTCAAGAATGATTAAAAAGTGTAATTAAAGGAGAGGTGATATAAAATAGCTGCAAACATGCCTCTGACCCAACTTTTTGGAGTGTGTTTCAGCCATCAAAATCAATTTGTTTTAATAATAATACAAATATATATATATCAGTTAATTTTTATAGTCACAATTAAGGTCAGTGAAAACAGGAATTCTATAATATTACATTTGAGTTGATTTACTGTCTCCAAAGATGTCATACTGTATGTTTGCAGAGCTTTATTTCCTTACTGAAATTAAACTCAGTATATAAGTTACTAATATCATTATATAGGACAGGAACCACGTTCCAAAATTATTAAAAAAATGTACCATAATGGCTAAATGTGCTTTGTGTTTTCTCTCTATTCCCATATTTCATCTGTCTTCTGACACTTTCTCTGACAGGCACAGAAGAAACCCCACATCAGCTGTGTCAGTGCATTTTTTATTTACCATTTTGAAAAAGCAATGCATTGTTTGAGAAATGACTGATGTTTAATCAGAGCGGCAGGAAAACCTCTCTTCTGTTCTTCCTGTCGTGTATCGTGAGTGATCGTGAAAGGTCAGGGCTCCTCTGAGCTTCATGTAAGTGGGTTAATTATAGCAATAATGAATGATTTCATGACGGTTCCTTCAAGCAGATCTCAAGGAAAGCACAGATCTTCTCTTACTACCATGGCCATTATGAGCGTCCCTATTAATACTCCCACCACTAACCTGTGTGACTGCCATATTCTGTGCTTGTTCATTCTAAAGAAAAGACTCATTTGCTTAGATAGGATTTTGCCATCATGCATTCACTGTATAGTACACGATGAATCACGCATTCAAGCTTTCACACGGAGGCTGTTCAAACTCCTGCCGTGCCACAGAGCACCACTCATTGTGCCAAATTCTTGTTAATGTACATAATGGCTTCACACAGGCTGGAAGATTATGCACTTTTCAGTAGTACTTTTGTCTCTTATTTTGGCTGGAATGACGTCTATACTCCATCCAGAGAAAATCTGCTGTATATTATAGACTGCACTCTTCTTTCCTTTTGCTCTGTTTTGTCAAAAACCTGAACTTGAGAATGCGAGTACAAAATGGCATGCCCAGTGTGCGGTAAGCTTTTTAAAGATAAAAAAAAAAACATACAGTGCGTTGTGGTATGATATTTACAAATTAGGAATATAACAGACTCTCAGAAATATAAAGGTATGAAAGCTGCACTGTAAAAATAAATGTCAGGACTTTACAGGATTAAAGAGTATTGTTTTACAATAAATTACTTTGGTCAGAGATTTATTATGAAATCAATGAATGCTGGATCATTTTCTTACAAATGACTGAATGAACAGCAGAATGATGCTAAATTTAAGTAATTTACTGCTCTTGTTTTACTGTAAATTCACAAAGTTGTCTTTAACTGTGCCACTGTGATAAATTTAGTTGATTACTACTATGAAATTGCTACTACTATAATTGTTTTGAAGTGATTGGTAATTGTTTGGTATTTTGGACCTTGTATATTCAAGTCATGTCAGAAGTGGGATAAATGAAAACAATGATGACAAGCTAGAATATGAAATTTATGAAAATATACATATCTAATGTTGATATGGATTTTAGTATACACACACTTTAAGATCAAACATGTGCATATTTTTAAGTTTTATAAATGAAATCACTGGTCTTATTCAAGCTGGTTAGGCAGATTTGTAGTGATAGGTTTAGCGGGGGTTCGAGCAGTTGTCATGTGGTCGGGCTTAGCCAGAGACTAGCTGGCTTCCCCACTGAACTATCTAAAAACCAGCTTGGTCAGGTTAGTAAACTCGCTTGAAGGGTTAGTTCACCCAAAAATGAAAATCAGCCCATGTTTACAGTTTTTCTCATTTGCTAAGACACGCTCAGTGAAACTGGGATCCACTTGATCTTCATCATCACATTCTTAGCACAGCAGAAGTCTTCTCTTTCAAATGCCTTAACACTTTTTCATTTGTTTCACACATTTTTCACACCCTTTGTCAAAACAGTCACCACAGATCTCATTGAAAGATCCCAAACTCCATTGGATTCACTGTGTTGAACAAAAGGAAAACATCTATTCACAACTGATAGAAAGTACTTGCATAATTATGAATCTCCAATGCACCTGTGTGAAACTTGTTTGCACAACTCTTCAATCAGCAATCAATCCTCATCTCTCTACAAAAGATGCCACCTCTGTATTGCTATTTGCAAGCATGGATCAAAGAGGCCATAGGCACGGAGGGAGAGTAAGAGGCCATGGCAGAGCGGCCCGAGGAAGAGGAGTTTGTGTGCGTGGTGGAGGAGCTGCAGCAGCAAGAGAACAAAATTGAGCTCAAGTTTCAAATGAAATTCGGGCAACAATTATTGACCATGTCATCAATCATGGCTTGTCCTTTAGAGGAACATCATTGGGCAGAGGGCCACTGTCACAGTGCCAGGTCAGAGGGGTGCCAATATCACCATGTGTGCTGCCATCTCCAATGATGGGGTCCTTTGCCACATACCAACTATTGGCCCATACAATACAGAACGCCTTATCACATTTCTTGATGCATTGAAAGAAATACTGATTCCACCCGAAGAGAGAGGGCTGTTGAGGCCTGGCATGAGTCTGTATGTCATAATTTGGGACAATGTTGCTTTCCACCACTCTCGCCTTATGAATGAATGGTTTGCAGCACAGCCTCGTATTATGATGCAATTCCTCCCTGCATACTCGCCTTTTCTGAACCCAATCGAGGAGTTCTTCTCTGCTTGGAGGTGGAAGGTGTATGATCACCAGCCATATGAGCAGATGCCCCTCCTGGAGGCAATGAATGCTGGTTGCCTGGCAATAGGTGCAGAGGACTGCCAGGGATGGATACGCCATGCAAGGAGGTATTTCCCTCGGTGCATTGCAAGGGAAAACATTCAATGCGATGTTGATGAGAACCTGTGGCATAATCGTCAAGAACGAATGGACTAAATGTGAGAGATAAAATATACACAGTATATATATATATATATTTTTTTTTAAAGGTATTTCCACCCATAAGTTTCCTTTGGTAGCTTTTTTTTTTCCAGTATCCATTTGAGTTAGTAAAGTATCATATTTCATATTGATGGCTGTATTTTGTTGTCCATCGTGTAATGATTGATTGAAAGAATAAATTAATTTGACCACAAGTTGTGGTGTTTGATGGAAATATTTGCTTATGTTGCATGTTTTTAATGTTTTGTGAGTGTTAGAGCATTTTGCTAACAAAATGAGTCATTTTGGCCATTGAGCTTCAGTTTTATCCTGTGTGTTAACTGTTTTGAAAATGTGATGTCAGAGTGGGCAAATGTGTTTAAGCAATCGAGAAAAACTGTAATTCTCCCTCAAAGCACCCTAGTTGTATATGACTTTCTTCTTTCAGACAAATCCAATCAGAGTTATATTAAAAATTATAAATCATAAGAATAAAGGCCTCATGTAGCAAATCCATTAATTTTTGTAAGAAAAAATATCCATAATAAAAATTGTATAAATGTATAGTTCAGTCATGAAACTCTAGATGGCGCAGTCTGATGGGTATTAACGTAGCTGATGATATTCACAGCATTAAAAGACTTGGCACAAGCTGATTGGTTCGTGCCGCATACACAGGCAGTGAGCTTGCTGCTTTACATTTAAATGACTGTTTAGCATGAAATAGAAGTACAAACCTAGGTTTTTCAAAAGAAAATTGTTGGAGGATTTCAATGTAAGCCAAGAGGAGACTGGTTTTCCTTTGGTAAAGTAAGGAAACTTTGCTTCCTTTGCTCCTATAAACAAACTCACGAGACTAGCATATTTAACAAGCATGCGCGTGACACATGCGTCCTACGACATCGTCCGGAACGGCTTTCGCATATGATAGATATCGAAAGTGAGAGAAAAGTGTTTATTACGTTTGAAAAATAGATATTTTTCTTACAAAAACACATGGATTTGCTACAGGAGGCCTTTATACACCCCCCGGAGCCATTTGAGGCACGTTTTATTATGGATGCGTGCGCTTTATTTTATGTATTTTAGACTGTTGAACAAAAAACACCTGCCTACTCCCATTCTAATACTTGGAAGAGCCAGGATCAATTTTAATATAACTCCCACTGATCTCCCACTTTCCAAAGAAAGTCATATACACCAGGATGCCTTGAGGGTGAGTAAAACATGGGCTTTTATTTTTATTTTTGGGTGAACTAACCCTTTAAAGGGATAGTTCACCCAAAAATGAAAATTGTCCCCATTTATTTACCCCCAAGTATCAAAACTTTATGTGTTTCTTTCTTCTGTGGAACACAATTCAATATATTTTGAAGAATGTTGATAACCAAACACTTGCTGGGAGATATTTCCATACAATTTTTTCCCTCGTACTATACACACAGGTTTGGAACACTTTGAGGGGTGAGTAAATGATGACAGAATAAATGTTTGGGTTAGCTATCCCTTTAAGACAGTTAACAAAACAGCATTCTATGTTTTTAAATGATGAATATTTTAATATGAAAAATGCTGATAGGTTTGTTGCTGGGATGTTGTTTAGTGAGTGAATGGAGTGTAATGGCATCTCTTTGTCCACAGGTCTGTTGACGGTGTCTGGTGTGAGCATCTATATCAGTTACTCTCAGCAGGCTTTGGAGGAGCTGCAGCACATTGTGGATATTGAGTCAATGTCTCACGTCCACATGTCCTTTGGCTGGTCTCTGGTCATGGCCTGTCTGTCCTTCTGCCTGGAGCAGCTGACGGGTATCCTGCTCATGCTAGCGGCCCGTCTCATCCACCGTCAGTGCCACCACGAGCCTGCCACAGTGCTCTATATGAGCCAGAGCTCACCACAGCTTCTGAGACTGCAATGATGATGATCATTTCATCTACAGCCTTATCAAGAAATGAGTTTGTGCTGCGTCAGAGTTATAATAGAGAGTGCTGGGTGGCAAATGAGACAGCTGCATCAATTATTGAATGAAAGTGCTCAGTCGGGGACTGCAAAATGTATCTGCATCATTTGAGTGTGTCAGTCAGTGCAATCACATGTTTTCCTCAAGGCTTCTAGAAACACATTTTCCAGAGCTCTCTGATGTCATGTGTCATGCATTTACTGTACTCTTAAAAATAAAGGTTCCAAAAGGGTGTTTTTGCAGTGATGCCATAGAAGAACCATTTTGTGTTCTCCAAATAACCTTTCAGTGAACAGTTCCTACAATAACCATTTATAAGATCATTTTAAAATTACAAAGAACCTTTTTTGACTATGAAAAACCTTTTCTGCATTTTAAAGGTTCCATGGATGTTCAAGGTTCTTCACAGAACCATTGTTGCAAATAAAGAACCTTTATTTTTAAGTGTAACATGATGAATCAAGCTGTGTCAGCCTCTCTAGGCACAGATTTTGTAGATAGTGCTTTTTTCCCTGTCAATTAATAAACAAACAATTTTGGTAGATGTTTATGTTTCTGCTTATTATAACCAGACAAGACCTCTTACCTGTTTTAAATGACATTGGAAAAAGCTTTAATTGTGACCACACTAATACGTTTACATTTTATAGGAATTGTAATACATATTCTTCTTATATACTTAATTTACACATACAATTTTTAATACTGATATTTAATGTTTAGTTGCAGTATTAATGCTTAATAGAAAACTGTTCTGATGTAAAACTGTCATATAACTTACAGTAACAGTCATTTACCATCTACTGTATAAGTCATGTTGATGTACCATAATAAATATTACGGATGCCCATCAATTTTCCTTTCATGCTGTATATCTCATTTCATATATTTTAATGATTTTTTTACTGTCTGAACATTACTACACAAACTCATTTATGAAGACACTTTGCAAGGCATATACCAATTTTAAATGAAGCTAGTTATGATTCTGTTTTCATTTGTGGTAATTACATTTATCTCTCTAAGGCTCACGTTTCATTAAATGTCCAAGACTCACCATGTGAGCTCTATTCAAAAATACATTTGTCACTAATTAACCAATCTATTTAGAAAACCAATTTAAGAAATGTGCCATATAAGAAGAGAGTGGGCTGTTTTCTTGAGCGCTCAGAAAATTGTATGCATTTTCATTCCAATTTCCTGAAGGAAGTCTTCTCTGAAGACAGCCAGTCAGGCCAGAATGTAATATGCTGTATTATTTGCAGGGAAATATGACTGTGTTATAATGTTAAATTGCAAAGCCCATATAGGAATGGAGACTGGGTGCATTGGAGGCCATAATAAATGCAATCCAGACAGCATTAAATATCGAACCAATTCTGCTAAGTGAAAATAAAGGACGATAAATGGTCTGGTGATAAATGTGAGGAATGTGCCTGAGCACAGTTTTAAAGTTTCTTTTAATCACCTACACTATAAAATCAATTATATGAACAAACAGTCTAAATAAATAAATAAATGTTTTTTAGTTAGAATTTTCTAACAATAATACTTTTCTAAAAAATACTAAATAAAGTGATTTATTTCATTTTTGTTAATGGCTTGTGTCAAAAGAGCACAAACGATACTTGTAAATGCATTCAGATGTGATATGTGATGAGTTTTTACCACATTTCATAAAGTTGTACAAGAAATATACAATGTCACATTGTGAATAAACATATGTCACTTTGACAGCGTCACTTACATTTATGCATTTAGCAGACACTTTTATCCAAAGCGACTTACAATTGCATTCAGATTATACATTTTCATTAATACGTGTGTTCCCTGGGAATCGAACCCACAACCTTTTGCACTGCTGACGCAATGCTCTAACCACTGAGCCACACAGAAACACACTTAACAATTGTGCTGCGGGTTCTTGTCTTTTTCTCTTTCTTAGGCTCTCGCAATGTGAAAAATACAACAAGCATAGGGTTCTTGCTCTCATGAGTAAATGAAAAATAACTGACTATTCATCAAATTATTTTACTGAATTACACTTGGAATTTACAATATTTTCTCTTACTTGTCCAACTGAACAGAATATGGAAATGTGTTAATACATACTCTCATATAATATGTAAGTGGCGATTATAATGTTGTGTGGGAAAGGCAGGTGCACACTGTATGATTTATAATAGTTATTTGCAACTGTTGCTTGTCAGACTTTATGAACATGATCTCAACAATAAGCCAATTCAGACTGTCGGACCTTTGCTGTCAAACTGCACGACAGTTGAGACTCATTAAAAATGTACAAATGCAAAAAACCTCGTTCTGATTTTCAATTGAAATGGCAGCTAGTATCTCAAAACAATTGAACAATTGGGGGTGGGAGGGCAATTGGGTCATCAGGTTCTGTGCTATTGAAGGTTATTGATATGATAGTCGTCATAGGAAAAGCCTAAAGATTTTCGTATTGCTTAGAAAAGTAGCAGCACATTTCCTCAACTAGCCACATGATTTGAGAAATCATTAATGTCCAGAACTGGCAAAAATGGCAAAGCTCCTTTCAAGGCAAGTCAGTTCACTTAGCACCTCTTACAGCAGCTCCATCAAAAACCAAGAACTGAAGACTGAAAGAGATGACTTTGCTTATTGGTGATTTGCTCTTTTATTTGCAAGGTGCTTTTGAGTGCTTTAGCTCTTTTAATTTTGGTTGCTTCCAAATACTCAAATTAAGGAATGCTTATTTCCAGCTTTATTAATACGCACTATGATTTTTTTTAAATAACCAAAAACATAAGTACAGATTCGTTGAGCACAGATGATAACAATTTGAAGTGACTCATAAGTGATCAATATTTTATTTAATTTTTTATTATACACTGTGATTAGTGGTGGTTCACAAATGACAAACAGTGTACAATTCAAAAGTAAAATACAAATGAAGAGCTCTTTTCCAAAACGCTATAAATCCATTTTAATAGTTTTAGAGAAAATGACATTTTTTTACCTTGACCCATACATTTTGTTAATATTCAATTTATCCTGTTAAAATGGTCTGTTGGCTCAGTCTGAACATGTTAAACAATGATTGTTAAATTAAACAACAATATTGAATTCCAAGTTTTATTGTATTTTTTTCAAAACGCTACAAATCCATCCTTTTTTTATGTTGGTTTATGTCTTAAAAAAAAAAAGAGAACATATGACATAAGGGACTCATACTATAAGCCGGTCGCACCAGCTTTGTGTTGATGTTACCCCCCTTGTCCGCACCATCACACCGAGCGGGTCTCGTACTCAGGTTTCCGGCGCAGGAGGCGGGCGCTCTAACAAGGAACGCCAAAGGCTACAGCCTCTAGCGTCAGTCGCTAGAGCGCATCTTTTTGAGGTCAGGGGAGTGAGGTTTACACACAGACCTTACTGGCATACACATCTGTTATGCTGGCATAAACATCTGTTACATTGACATCCCACAGTGGGTATTAACGCGCCACCTGAGTGACGAACCTTCTTTTTGTTGTTTTTTTGTGATTTTCTTTGTCCAGTCATATGAGGATATATCGCATTTAGGCTAAAAACAGGTTCGGCGCTTATAGTGGTTTGGAAAAGAACTGCATCTTTCGGTACATTTTAAACAAGGAAATATAGCGATTTGGCATGAAACATTGATGGAGCAGTGAATAGGTTCAGTACACAGCCAAATGGCATGACAAACTCATTTTTTTTAAATTTGGCGTTTATCGCGTTTTGGAAAAGAGCTCTTCAAATATAAATCACATTTATTCTGCATCTGTATCTAGTTACTGTTCTAGATCGGCCAAAGAATCTCTTCTACAGACACCAGAACAAATCTCTTCTCATGCAGATATATAGTTTACCATTTATGGCCATATAAAAAATATCTCATCTATGGGGCTAAGATATAAGGAAGAGGTTTAAAGAAAGATATTAAAATCTCAGAAAGTCAACGAACCAGCTACATATCACTTGGAAAGTGGAAACCTTATTGGCACGGCATGATGGATTCAGCTGCCCAGATCCTTCTACTCATCATTAAATAATTCACCCTGAAACCATGTGATGCTGATTTGTTAAATTATTTAAAATATACCCTCGTTCTTAATTATTCTGATGGGAATTGTCCACATTCCCAAGAGTAAAAGTTCTTTATTGGCATCTATGGTTCCACAAAGAACCTTCAACATCCATGGAATGTTCTTTAGATTTTTTTTTTAAATGCTTTTTTCAAGAACTGTTCATAAAAATCTTCTGGAGAACCAAGAATGGTTCTTCTATACCATCGCTGTGAAAATCTTCATTTGAACTGCTTATGTTTAAGAGTGTAAAACATTTTACATTGTTGATTATAACTCTTTCATAGGGGGTTGTAACTCATGTGGGGTTTGTAATTTCACATGCTAGTTTGTCTAGTCTTATTTGATGGTACTTTGAATGAACTTGTGACTCTTTATACATGTTGTAGTTTTGATTGTAGTGTGAATAATTCAGTTAATTCAGTTAATAGTTATTCGTGTGTGTTAATTATGTTTCCATGTGCTTTATATACGACTGCATTATATATTATTAATAGATTTGAGTTTCGAGTTATACACAAATGTTTTAAGAGCTGGAATGTGTTATAAAACGGGTGAATAGTGTTAATTAATGATTGTGTTTTGGTACAGTTAGTGATTCAATAGTTTGAAGAATTTTGCTCTTTAGATGAGTTTTAGCCTGTAAGTGATTGAGAAAAAAAATGTGTGAATTTGCTTTTGGCTACCATGCTTCACAGTTTTTTAATAACCATATTTGATTATTAGTGTAAGCTATCTTTGTCGTGTCATATAAAACAGAATAGCTCCAGGTGAAATACAGTAAAACGTGCTTTCACTGGATTCTTGCTGGTTGAGAGTGAGTGGCTGAGGAGCTTGATAGGAGCGCTGCTATAGATTAAACCTGGACCAAATGCATTAAACTTTTATGGTACATAATATTTCTTCCCTCACTTGCTGCATAATCAAGCTGAGCTTGGGGTAAACACATTGCTCTTTTCCCTGTTGGCTTTGACGGATCGGTGCAATTTCGATTTTCCCCCACACATCTGAGAATTTTTCTTACAGCTTACTCAGGTGGGTGGATTTTTCCTGTTGCTTTAAAATATATAACCATCCCGTTGATGGATTCTCACAATCATTTCATCATTCACACATAGCAGAATCAAAGTCATCTGTCTTTCCTGGTGTGTTGTTCACTATCCTCTGCATTGCTGCTTGGACTAACTGTTTTCCATTTCAGTTTTACACAGAACTGAAGGTTTCTAATATCAGGTACATTATGTAGGTAGGTTCTCATCATTAACCTTAAATGCCTTACATCATAGTTATCATTTGTACCTCACAAATTAAAATATTGGCACATCAAATGATGTGCAACATGTATTTTTATCCTGCAGGTATGTGGCAGCTCCTAAATGACTCATACACATTGAAATCAAGTCACTAAAAAGTAATATGAAGGTATGAAGAGACATAGAGGAGGTGTGAAGATTAGTATTTCCATTCTAGTCATTCACATATAAGCTTCATTCAAGATCTTCACAGCACTCCAGATAAAACCCATCTAATAGATCTTGTAATAACAGTGGCAGACCTCAATTTGAAGATGAAGTCAAGTGGGTATCAAAAATATCTATCACTTTTTGGTCCCACTTTATATTAGGTGGCCTTAACTACTATGAACTTACATTTAAATTAATCAATTGATACAATGCACTTATTGTGTACACACGTTTTTACACTGTACGTATTATAAAAAAAACTATATGTCGTTACATCTGTAATTCATTTCTGTAATTACATATACAATTACACTGTTGACCCATACTTACACCTTAACCCACCCTTAAACCTACCCATACAACCAAACCTGTCCCCAACTCATATCCCACCTCAATAGCAGCAAAAGTGTTTTGCAATACAATATGACCACAATGAGTACATTGTACTAATTTTTATGTAGTCAGGTCAAGTCACCTTTATTTATAAAGCGCATTTAACAATACAAATTGTGTCAAAGCAACTGCACAATATCAAAATAGGAAAATAGTGTATCACTAATGTAAAATGACAAGATTAAACACTCATTTTAAATAGTATCTGTGCTATCAAGTTGATGATATCGCTGGAAATTAAGTGTCCCCAACTAAGGCGAGCCAGAGGCAACAACGGCAAGGAACCAAAACTCCATCGGTGACAGAGCGGAGAAAAAAACCTTGGGAGAAACCAGGCTCAGTCAGGGGGCCAGTTGACCAGTTCTGGCCAGACGAACCAGAAGTTTGTTCCAACTGCAGCAAAGTCAAATTGTAAGGGCTCCATTGGTTCCAGTGGTCTTTTCCCGATGGCTGTCTCCTCACTGGAGATCTGTCTCTGGGGCTCATCTAGGAATCCTGGTCTCCGCTGACGTTCAGAGCTGTAGAGGTCGTCTCTAGGTGCTGATCCATCATCTGATCTCAATACGGACTGGATCTGGTGACTGTAGTGACCATCTGGGCTGGACACGGACCGGATCGGGTGGCAACGGTGACCTAATATTAGCATAGATGTCAATCTTCTTATGATGTAACAAGTACATCGTGTGTTATGGGAAGTGTTCCCGGTTCCGGTTGACCTAATTAATGCAGTTTTACAAATGCTAGAAACATGGCTGTCACCGAGCCGCGAAGCAATATAGAGCTGAATATCATCAGCATGAAAGCTGACCCCATGTTTCCTGATGATATTTCCCAAGGGTAACATGTAAAGCGTTAAAAGTAACGGCCCTAGTACTGAGCCTTGAGGTACTCCATACTGCACTTGTGATCGATATGATACCTCTTCATTCAACGCTACGAACTGATGTTGGTCAGATAAGTACGATTTGAACCATGCTAATGCACTTCCACTAATGCCAACAAAGTTTTCTAGTCTATTCAAAAGAATGTTGTGATCGATAGTGTCGAACGCAGCGCTAAGATCCAGTAGCACTAATAGAGAGATACAACCACAATCAGATGATTAGAGCAGGTCATTTGTCACTCTAATGAGAGCAGTCTCAGTACTATGAGATGGTGTAAATCCTGACTGGAAAATCCTCACAGATATCTTTTTTCTCTAAGAAGGAATATAATTGTGAGGATACTACCTTTTCTAGTATCTTTGACAGAAAAGGGAGATTCGAGATCGGTCTGTAGTTAAAAGAGTACACAGTAGTAAAGGCCACCTAATTTAAAGCGTGACCCACTGTTTTATTTATATGCTATCTCATCTTGGTCTACGTATGTTCTCTACTACTGGCCGAACATGCTCAAAATCTTCTGACTTTTACCTCATCAATATGCAAACCAAATTTGATGTGGGTTCTCTAGAATCATTAATACTCAGGCATGTTTATTTTCTTTTAAACCTCTTTGTGACCTGTTAATTAAAGTGTTGGTGTTTGAAGAGCACAGTGTGTGTGGACTGTGGATTAAAGGATTGTGGCTGGAGAGCCGAAGGCGGATTTGAGGACTGATGTCAAGTTGTGCTGTAAGAAATCCTCCTCCACTTTGACGAGAACAAACTTTGGTTGCCAGATCTCTGGTGTGAAATCCCTCTCTAGCTACTTTCCTTAAGCACTACGTAGTATTCGAAGAACATAATTTCTAGCGTACATTTCCCAAAACCATCATTATCTGAATAGTACATAAAATGTTCAGAAATGACCGAGAGCCTCAAAGAAAATAGGTTACTTATAACAGTTTTGTTGTGATTGCAGTGTGCTTGGAGAGAGATCCTGCCCACACTTTCTTCTGATTGGCTGTGATCTTTGATTGAGTCTTGTCCTGTTTCTGTGTCGTGTCTGGTGCGGGCAGACAAATTGCTTTTCGCTGGAATATTATTGCGTCGTGTCAGGTTAGGACACAATGTGAGTCTGGATGAAAAGAAGAGAAATTGCCAATGTTGTTGCGAAAGCTTTCTACCAATAAGGTTCAGGGATAGAGACAATAACAGCATATCAGTTTAGCTCAGCTCCCAAAAGCTGTCAGCTCTAAATACACAAGGACAGTGGTTTCAATTAGCAGGTTGTGACCCAAAAAAAGGTTACAAGTCGCTTGCTGGTTTGAGAAGGTTGAATAATAAGTAAAAGCAAAGCTAAATTAAAATCATAAAATAAAACGTCCTCGGTTACTATCGTAACCTTGGTTCCCTGAGATATGGGAACGAGTACTGCGTCGAAGACGCTGTATGGAAAAACCCTTTTTTCCTCTTCAACTGAAGCCTATTTCAATCTGTCATGAGCTGGGTTTGCTTCTCTGTCTCTCTCTCTCACACTCTGTTGTACACACACACACACACCCATACACACACACATGCATACAGACAGACGCATACACCTACTCTCTCCCCCACCTGTTTGTCATCACAATCAGCGCTCGCGCTGCTTTGCAGTGACACCTGTTCTCACTCTCATCTAATCATTCTCTCTATTTACAGCGGCAGTGCTTGCGGTTCTCTGTCGGATTATTGAATGTCATGCATTAAATGTGGTCTCGTACTTGCCGTATACTTAAGAGATCGTACCTTGTCTTGTCTCGCCTGGAGTTGCTGTGAGTTTCTGACTTTCTCAGTGTCCTGCTGCTGCCTCCAGTGAGCCCAGTTCCACGAGGTCCCTTAAGACAGTAGTCCCCTGGACCAGACCTTCTACAGTTTTGTTTTGTATTTTTTCCAGTTCTGTGTCTACGTACAACAGACTGCCTTGTTTTGCTCCTTCATTAAAGACTGTCTTTACTAATCCTTTTGCACTTGGATCCTTTACACACCCCGCCCTGACGCAATCATGCAGTTATGACTGCACGTTGATTTGTTCATCTAGGGTAAGAAATTGAACCAATCGACGGCGGTGGCGAGCGAGCTAATGGCTATTCAGCCTGCTATAGCCCACTAAAAGGGGAGGGGTGTCTGGCTATATATTCAGCCGCTCTAGCCACTGCACTCAGAATTTTTTCGAAGGAAGCAAACGAGGCATGCAGTCCATAGTACGGCCAGGAACGCAGTACTCGTTCCCATATTTTAGGGAACCGAGGTTACGATAGTAACCGAGTACGTTCCCTTTCGAGATTACACTCGTACTGCGTCGGAGACGCTGTATGGGAACCAGTCCAATCACGCCGTGCTATGATGTGGAACGACTCGAACCCAAGATTCACGTGTGATTAGACCACAGGAGTCCGTAAAATACACCAAGCACAGGGTGAGCCAGAGGGTCATCCATGGCTAGGGTGTCATCCCATAAGGGTACTTGGTGTCAATATAGTTTATGGACAGACCAAGCAAAAGAGGGGGCTTGAACAGTGTTGGTCAATTGAACCCGGAAAATTGCTATTAAGCTGAAAGGACTGTGGCCTGCACCTCAGGAACATCCAGGTTTTAAAACCTCACAAATGTGGACGGCGAGGACCAGCCGGCCGCCTCACAAATGTCTGACATGGATACCCCGCTGGACCACACCCAGGAAGAGGCGATGCCTCTGGTGGAATGGGCTCTGACCCAGACCGTGACCCCACGGAGGAGTATGCTAATGTAATAGCATCCACTAGCCACCTAAAAATTCTCTGCTTCGTAACAGGGCCACCTTTAGCGCGGTTACCGAAGCCAACAAAAAGTTGTTCTGACTTCCTGTATTAGGCAGAACACTCGATATAGATTTTCAGGGCCCTGACGGGGCAGAGCAGGTCCTCTGCTGGGGGAGAAAAAGCGAAAAGCGCTATGACCTGGGCTCTAAACGGAGTGGAGAGCACCTAAGGTGCATAACCCAGCCTTGATTTCAGGACGACTTTGGAGTCGTTAGGCCTGAATTACAGGCAAGCAGGGTTGACAGAGAGGGCCTGCAGGTCTCCAACTCGCTTGACCGACACCAATGCTAACAGCAGGGCGGTTTTCAGTGAGAGCACTCTGAGGCTCGAGGATTAGAATGGTTCAGTATGGTAGTTAAGTCCCAAGGTGGAACTGTACAAGGACGCGGAGGATTCATTCTCCTGGCGCCTTGCAAACATTTAATTACCGCACTATCTCTTTCCACCGAGCGGCCGGCGATAGGGGCGTGGAAAGCTGCTATAGCTGCCGCATAAACTTTGATGGTGGATGAAGAGCGCTGTTTGTCCAGCATCTCTTGCAGAAATGACAGAACCACTAACACTTCGGAGGTGACCGGTTCTAAGTCTCGGTCTTGACACCAATCCGAGAAAATTGATCATTTCGGAGCATAGAGACGCCTAGTAGACGGAGCTCTAGCTTCTGCCATAGTGTTTAGGACATGCTCGGGGAGGCAGAAAGGCTCCCGTTGAGCGGCCACACATGTAGAGCCCATAACTCGGGCCGTGAATGCCATATCGTGCCATATTGTGCCGTTTCGCTTCGAAGAGAGGTCCTGTCTCAGGGGGATTGGCGACGGGGCTGCCATCAGCAGCTGGAATAATTCTGACACCCACGAGTGGTTCCTCCAGAGGGGGGCTATTAAGAAGAAGCTTGTTCCGTCGTTCCCTGACTCGTCTGAGTTCCTGCAGTAGCAGAGCGATTGGGGGGGGAAAGCATAGAGGGGAAGAATGGGCCATTCGTGGGCCAGGGCATCCGTGCTCCTTGTAAAAAAGATTGGGCAGTGAGAGTTGTCTTTGGAAGCAAAGAGGTCTACTCGAGCCTTGCCAAAGATTTCCCAAATTTTCAGAACCGTGAGCCGGTGAAGTGTCCATTCCTCCGAAGAGATGTTTTTCCTCGACAACATGTCTGCTCCTTGGTTCATTTTGCCCGGCACATGCATCGCCTTAAGCGAGCGCAGATTGTTCTGGGCCCACATAAGAAGGTTGTTTGCCAGCATGCAGAGTTGCTTCGAGATGAGGCCGCCCTGGTGATTTATGTATGACACCACGGACCTGGTGCACATGCTGTCTGAGCGTACGAGCACATGATGTCCCCGTATGACCAGGTAGGAAGAATTGACAGGCCTGACACACTGCTAGCATTTCAAGGCAGTTGATGTGCAGGGTTGATTCCTCCTCGGACCACAGACCGAAGGTCGGTTTGCCCTCGCACAGCCCTCCCCAACCCTTGTTGGAAGCGTCTGTCGTGACACTCTTCTTTCTGTACGCCGTGTCTAGAGTCACGCCTCGCTTTAGCCAGAGGGGTTTCCTCCAATGGGTCAGGGCTGATACACAGGCCCGAGTCACCGTTACTCGGTGGCGTCCGTAACGCCATGCTGCCGCTGGAACCCTCTGTTTCAAGCGGAAGCGCGGTGGTCTTCGAGCGAATTGGAGTGAATAACCTCGTCTTACCGTGTTCATTACCCACGCTGACACACCTGCCGGGCCTCAGCCCATGTGGCAAGGGGTTGAAACGGCTGTGCAGACTGGCTGCATAAGGGCAGGACGCTTATGGGAGGCAGAAAAGGAAGCTTGTTCTCTTTTTGAAAATGTTTGTGTTTTATTTTGTCCGCTATCACAGTGGTCGGACACCTGGGTGCCGTAGCGGGCCAGTGAGGAACCGATAACACTTTTTTCTCTGCACCCAGCATTCCGCAAGGTGGCGAGAGATGGTGGCGAGGCCGTTTGCGGGGTGGTCCGGCGATAGTGAGACTCGGGCCTCTCTTCCTTCTGCCTGGCTGATCAGGAAGACTTCTTAGGCACAGGATCCAGAGCAATCTTGGGCCGGGGTCCTTGGGAAGTTGTATCGTATTGCCGAGCGTGAGCGCCCTCTATCTCGCCTCTCCTCCGGAGGTCGGGGCTCCGGGTGGTTGGCGCTGGTTTGGGTGTCTGCTGAGTCGGCGCAGATTTGGGGTGACTGAAAGCAGAAGAAGAGCTGGTGCGTTTGGGGAGGAAGTCAAGTCACCTTTATTTATATAGCGCTTTTAACAATAAAAATTGTAACAAAGCACTGCACACTATCAAAATAGGCAAATTGTGTCAGTAAAATGACAGGATTTAACACTCAATTTTCAGCCGAATGCATTTCATTATTGAATTTAGTAATGGCAATGTCCAGCTCAGTTCAGTTTAAATAATATCTGTGCAATCGAGTCGATGATTTTGCTGGAAATTAAGATTCCCCAACTAAGCATGCCAGAGGCGACAGCGGCAAGGAACCAAAACTCCATCGGTGACAGAATGGAGAAAAAACCTTGAGAGAAACCAGGCTCAGTTGGGGGCCAGTTCCCCTCCGGCCAGACGAACCAGTAGTTTGTTCCAACTGCAGCAAAGTCAGAGTGTAAGTGGTCCACTGGTTTCAGGGTTTTTTTCCCGATGGCTGTCTAGGTGACGAGTTCCTCACTGGAGATCTGTCTCTGGGGCTCATCTATGTGTCCTAGACTCCGCTGACGTTCAGGGCTGTAGAGGTTGTCTCTAGGTGCTGATCCACTATTTATGGCAAAATTTGGTTAAGTCAGTATAATCGCTGATGGTTGGCTTCCTCTGAGGTCTTCCGAGGGGTTGTCATCGTCTCTTAGGTTTTCGGTCATCTCAGATCGTTTAAGGGTTGGATCCAGACTGAAGCTTGCGTAATTCCTAGCTGGGATGTTAATCCCGTGGCAAAAACAGAGAAACAATAAAGACAATTAGCGTAGCAGTTGTTCCATCCAGGAATAACCCTGGATGAAATTATCAGTATAACCCAAGCTAAAGCATAATAATGTGCATTTGTTCAGATAAACTGGCAGTACAAGATTGTGAGATGCATTAAATGAAAGCTTGGCTAAAGAGATGTGTCTTTAATCTAGATTTAAACAGAAAGAGTGTGTCTGAACCTCGAACGTTATCAGGAAGGCTATTCCAGAGTTTGGGAGCCAAATATGAAAAAGTTCTACCTTCTTTAGTGGACTTTGCTATCCTAGGTACTACCAAGTAGTTGCCGCAGCATTTTGTACTATCTGTAGCTTGTTTATTGAGGATGCAGGACAACCACCTAGCAGTGCATTACAATAGTCCAGTCATGAATGCATGAACTAACTTTTCTGCATCAGAAACAGTTAACATGTTCCGTATCTTGGCAATGTTTCTAAGATGGAAGAATGCTGTTTTTGTAACATGGGAAATATAATTTTCAATAGAGCATCCAATCGCTTGGGCTGCGCTCTGCATGGCTTGGATGGATGTGTCGCCCTCACCTTCCATCCGATAGCTGTGGGCGGGCAGAGATGTGTGGACTCATCCAGAGGAGGCAGATGCTTGTATCCTTTTTCTTCAGCGCCGTCAACGGATAGGGCGAGCACCAAGATTTTGTGAGCTCGTTGTGCACTTCGGGGAAGAAGGGGGACGAGCGTTGGCGGAGAGCCTGATGGCACCTCTGTAAAATCCAATCTGCTGCGAGATGGTTCCTCAGGCGGAGACCATTCGAGCCCGAGCTCATTGACAGCCTTCGTTATCATGCGGATGAGTTCGTCATCTGCTTTCAGTCTGCCGCTGTGTGAAGCAGATGATGGCAAGAGGCGGGGTCAGCCACAGAGCCCGATAACTCTTCCGCATCTGAAGCTGCCAGAGAAAGCCTGTCATCCATTTCGTTCAAATGGTTCAATTTCTTATCCTAGATGAACCAATCAACGTGTAGTCATAACTGCGTGATTGAAATAGGCTTCAGTTTAAGAGGAAAAAAGTTTTTTTTCCATACAGCGTCTTCGACGCAGTATGAGTGTAATCTCGAAAAGGAACTAATTATGTACTGTAATTGTGCATATGGGAGAGCTAAATAAATACTTCCCATTAATTTTGCTGTTGATGTGTAAGGTTGTGCATCCAATCAGCTTCTACCATATTTTGCCACAAATGTCACCTGTCTCTTCACAATAATGCAACATTTGGCCTGGTGTTAATTGATGTGTTTGACTCAAAGAGGATTTGTTTTTTTGTAACAGTTTTTTTTTAAGGAGTCTTTTGTCTCTTTGTAAGGTTAGTGTCCAGGAGTAAAATCAGAGAATAAATGTACTGGACTAAAATCTGACTGTTACATACATAAATCCATTCAAATTGTGATGAGATTCAGAGCTAATTATCATATCTTCATAAACACATGTGGTTTATTCAAATGCTGCTCTCATCTGGAGCTCATTATTTGGCTAAATTGCCCATTGAGTGGAAAACGTCAGATGGCACCACTGAATATTGACAGACTGTTAAGGAGAGAGCCAGTGATATCAGCATTCCAAAGGCATTTTCAAGTGAACAGGAATCAAAAAGTTACTTTTTTAATGCATGCTAATGATCTTATTGTCCATGTTTTATTGGTACATAATATAAATTATGTAATTGGAATTGTATTATAATTCCAAAGAAAAGAATTGTCTCAATACAAACTGTAACTTGGTTTTGATGTTAAATGAATGGAAACCATCACAAATCCCTCTTATTTTTGTATAATTTCCTCTAAATCAATAACATAGAGCAATATATGAGTCCCCACCCTACATTTTTTCCTATTGTTAAATATTCTGTTTCGCATGGATATTCTGTATGTAACAGAAGTGAATAGCGAATTTTGTTAAATTCCCGAAACACCTGTGCTGCTGTGACCAAAAATCCCTGAATAAAGTTTTTGAATGTCTTTGTTTTTTGGATGTGGGTAATAAAATACAGAGTAATAGAGTGAAGTATTGCATTGACAAGCATTGAAATTGATTTTCTCAGAAAGAACCATATAATTTACCATGTAGAGTCTCCTGCTGCCTTCAAAGGGCACGCCCAGGCTTGATATATAGACTTGAAATAAAATTGGCACTTGCCTGCTCCTTAACAACTGATACAAATCAGCAGCCTCATTTTCACACATCGCAGGGCCTAATGCACAGGTCCAATATTTTGACACATTTCAGTGCAAATGCAGTCTTTGTTGTTGGAGAGCTAGCTAGTGACTATTTTCTTGCATCATTTTGAAGTGTACTTGCAGCCAGTGTATATGCAACAAATTTTAGACAACACAGTCCAAACAATATCCTATTCCAAACAAGAAACACATTGCAAAAGGTGCTGAATGTGATTGAACATGGATTGAAATCTCAATGGGTTCAAAAAGCTGATTCAACTCTCCAGTGATAATATTTTATCTACTCTCTTAAGCTCTATTAGTCTAAATGATATACATGTTTTAGGTCTACATCACCCATTTGAGACCAGGTGAAAAAATATATGTTTTACAGAAAAGAGAAACAGACACATTACTTGACCTAAATATCACAGAGACTGATGTATATTGTGATTGATGAGTCATCTAGAGCCAGGGCAAGCACACTGAAGTTATAATTAAATGTAACTGTTTTTGTCAGGGTTAACCAGTTTGACTTTATTTTGTTGAGCTACAGATGCAAGAACAATGTAGCCACTAGATGTCGTTCTAAAATCATGCAAATGCTCGTCAGCTGATTCACAGTCTTCAGTAAGACATGCACAAACTTTGTGCAAAACGTTCTATAGTTAACCATGCTCTTATCCATGGAATATGAAATGTATATTGCAGAAATCCATGTGTGGTCCATTCACTGCCATACCATCCGGAACACATCACATCTGCTGGTTTTCATCTTTGAGTTCATTTTTTAACAAATGTAGAAGGAGTCAGAACAAGGCAGCATGTTGTTATTTGAGGAAATATCACTTTCCGCCACACTGTTGCACTGCTCGACTGGAGCACAGAAAATATTCAGTTTCTTCCAATGAGTTTCTTTTGCTGACCCAGCTTGTGAAGTCTAAAAACAAACTAATGTGATGACTGGTGGATGAACACACAGTCAAATGTCAAAAGTTACCGTGATCACATCAGACTCATAGGGTCATGAGGACATTGTGATGATTATTAAACGTCAGAGTTTTCTACATGATCAAAATAAGATGAAGCTAATAGTCTGCTACAGTACGTTCTGCTTATTTAACAAGTATTGTTTTTTAAATTATTATTGAACGATATCACTGTACATTGATGGCCATGTTATGATAATGCAATACACTGTACGAATCTCTAATATTTAATTAAATGATAACGGATTATTTACCAGTGACCGATTACGTTTGTAGAACTCCTAAAATTGATATTTTCCCTGTTGGCTGAAGGGGATCTTGCGCTAGTTCATTCTGGACTTTTGGAAATAAAATGAAAAGTTTAGTTTTGTCCAGTCTATGTCTAGCTTCTCCTAACATATCAAGAAAATAACAAAAACGTTTAACAGTTATTCAAATTATTATTTTATTCTAAATAAAATTGTTGACACTTATAAGAACTCACAATTTTTTGTTGAATAAAAAAATGCTCTCTGCCACAGACTAAGAAGCAAACCATTGCTTGTCAGTGTGTTTTCCATTAAGCTTGTATTTATTTGATTTACTCAAACTCCTTTTCCAGCCATGGCTTGGTTGTGAAGAAAGGGTCTTAATTTGTTTTGTCTGTGGTAAAAGTTGTCATGCGTGGACACTAAAGGCTAGTTAACATCACCTTGGTTCCCTTAACAAAAATAAAATAGGATTTTTAAACTGGCTTTTTAATTTATGATGAAAATAAAGTCTGATTCATACACATTTTATATGTCAAGATAATCTTCACAAATTAACTTTGTGAACTTTGAAACCTACGATACAATCTCAAGAGGTAAAAAGCAAAATGCAGGCTATAAACGAAGTACACTGCAGTCACATGATTTCAGCGCCAAAACCTTTAAGCTTCTAACAACGCATTCAGTCTTTAGAGCAGTGGTCTCAAACTCAATTCTTGGAGGGTCACAGCTCTGCAGAGTTTAGCTCCAATCAGCTCCAACTCAGGCCTGCTTGGAAGTTTCTAGTAATCCTGAAGACCTTGATTAGCAGGATCAAATTAGTGATGGGAAGTTCGGATCATTTTACAGACTCAGACATTTGAGTCTTGTTCAGCATGAACGAATCGGTTTTCGAGTCATTTTGTTATTTTTAGCAAAGCATTATTCAAAAGTTACGTGTTACTTTCCTAACACATCTACTACTTATGCAAACGTTGATCACACTGCAAACAATACAAAACTATAATGCTATAAGAAACAGAAAAGATTCATTCATTGTTTACCTGGGTCTTTAATCTATGATTAGCTCACCTCACCTCTTATCTGAAATCTTCGGGTTTGAGTCATTTGTTCATCACGTGACAGCCTCATAAGCTAAACCTTGCAGTATGAGCCGGAAACAGAATTGATTAGTTCACCTTTTGAGTCTTTCGAGTCGTTCGTTCTTTTGTCATTTGATATGACAGCATAGATAATTATTTTAATTTGCAAGCTTCCTTACAAACGGGTGCATAATTCTTAATAATATTATAATTATTATTATTATTATTATGTACTCTTACAGATACGTGTTGCGTTTCTGGTCTCAAATTGTTGCTTTTTATTTCTTACAGTTTATAAATGTGTGAATTTCTGTCATGATGGTTCTTTTCGATAACACTGAATGCAGTAACAAAGGTAATAAACTAAAGAGTTGGAGCTAAATTGTGCAGAGCTGAGGACCTCCAGCAATTCAGTTTGAGACCAATGCTTTAGGTAGTTTGCTAACTTAGTATGAAAAAATATTTAGTTTATAAAAGCACAAATGCATTGATGCTGTAAAAGTTGATTAATGCTGCCTTCACGTGCTATCGTAATTATCATAAATACGAGTTTCCTAATCGGAAATTGCACGTGAACAGCCTCTCAAGTCGTATTTAGTACTGGGAAATTCAGAAATAATTTTGATACCAGAGTTTCCGAGTTGGGCGGGTCATAAACTTTAAACATGGTGGAGGGCACAACCATTGCTGCTTTCAATGCTGTTCTCACAAAAACTACATCCCTTTGTCTTGTCGCTAAAGTAGTGTATTTATAGGCTACGTATGAACGATCATTGGAAGCATATTGTATGTTTTATAAGCAGTGAAATAAGCATGTATTTGACCGAAATTCCAGAATAGTTAGCAAACTGCATGTATAGCACGGTGAATGTTTATATTACTGTCAACCAATGGGATGCTACATTTTATTCTTGCCAACATAAAAGCACTTGAATATGACAAACACGTTAATCATGACTTCATAAGTGGGAAATAGGAACTTTCCGATAGCACGTGAAGGCAGCATTAATGAGCTTTCTTGTTCTGTTTGATGACATGTAATGTGTTTGATAGCCTCTATAGTTTTTTCAATGTAACAACTTTGTGTCGTAGAATAAAACATGACAACATTGTGAGCTTGCAATAACCACAGACCTTATTTCAGGCGAAACTTATCGATTTTGAAGTGCTGAAACGTTAATTAATTTCTGGGTTTTATCACCCTTTCCTATACTGAAAATGTACAAAAGGGATGAGTCATATGAATTACCTCACCCCCAACTTCCTGTTTCAATTGATAGCTTTCATGTGACATCACACCCTTATAGGAACGCCCACCTGGAGAGCAAAACGAAGCTTTGCTCCACTGACCGCCAGTTATTTTTATGCAGATTGCATCAAGTAATAATGTAGTAAAATGCAGATATTAAAAGGAGAAATTCAGTAAACACCTTATTGATGATGTATATTTTGTACTGGCAAGCAGATGAAGCCAGAATATAAACGCAATGTGCAAAGTTTCACATTAAATGGCTTCAGATAGAAAACGATTATAAGAAAAACACTGAACCGCGAATTGCATTCATATTCCGGCCTCATCTGCTCGCCTGTGTAAACTATGCATTATCAATACGGTGAATACTGTATTTATCTTTTAATATTACCGCTGTAAATATATTACGGCACTTTAAGTGTTTTAAAACATTTTGTTGCACTGTTTGATTGAAATATTGCCGCGGGTGCTTAATATGGATGGCAAATTGCCAAAACTTGCATTTTGTCTAGAAATTCCTTTGTTTTATTCTTTTGAGAGGTGATCTAAACATTTGCGTGGGAAACAGATGAAAAATTGAGACGCTTGTGCTGCAGTTTTGTGGATGTTTTGCCGTCTAAGTCTTCGAACCGGTCACATGACTGAAAGCTATGAATAGGAAATACGTCAACACAGGAAAGAACACTGCCATTTCATGATATCTTTAACTTTAAATTTTTTATATATATGTGAAAATGTGTTTTCTATTTGACCTTTGGGTTGGATCACTGGCATGTACCATCTAAACCTCACCTCCTCTTTCTTTTTGGAAACAATCACCTTACCTCATCCATGATGCATCCCAGGCCTGAACACAGAGTTGTTTTCATTGGTAAAGTTTTAACCCTTGTGCCAAGAATGAGCTCATTGTTAGAATCCTGCTTGCTTTTGATAAAGAAAGGTTGCATGAGGAATGCAGTGAATGGTTTCGGTGTTACTCTGGTATATTTCTGAGTTCAAAATTAATACACCTCCTTGTCAAAACGTAACATCATAATTGACTCATTTGTATGATAACATTAGCATAGCTAATACACCACAATAGTGATTGAGGGCGAATTTTTAAGCAGTACAGTATATGAGAGGAGAGAGGCTGTGAGATTTTTTTTAGTGAAAATTTGAAACAGCTACTGAAGTGTTTGAGACTTAACATTCTTTTTTTGGGTTCAATGTGTCAGTCAGCACTGTCATGACGTCAATCTCCAGTGGCTCTAGAGTGACTAGTCACTTGGAATTTACATCTCAGGTAACTGGCTTGAAAAATGTTTCTGGATGTGAACACCAATCAGCAAAGATGGCAGCATTCCATGGAAGCGTATGCCAGCCATTCAACTGCCTTTGAGATGAATGGAAATGCTAATGGTTTCCAGGTATCACATACCTCCTTATGATAAACAGCTGAAAGCCTATTTTTGCATAACTTTCTTTATAAAGAACATTTGTATAGTGGTTCTTCTGGCAAAGCCATGAGTCATCATTTATAATTGTGTAATTGTTCTTTGGAGTGCTGACTGTTATATTTACACAAGTTTAGAAGTGTTTAAACATGCCATAAACACTAAATTCAAGAGAAAACTGGGCCGTTCTCACAGTCAGCCTTGACTTCCATGTTATATAAAGTAGATTAAATGGAACTCAATCAACCATAAAAAGCTTGATGGCTCATTTGGCTGGATTCAAATATGGCGTGATCGCAGTAAAGGTTGTTAATTGCACATAATGTAACCATATTTTACAGCAGCTTGTCTTTTCATTTGTGTGTGTTTCTGTGTGTGTGAGTGTGCTTAAATCCATTTTATGTAATGATGATGTTTAAAAATAGCTTCCTCTTTTGTTGTCTTGGGTGTAGAGGAATAGCTCACTCAGTGATGAGAATTCATCGCTTGCATTTTACATCTGCATTCTTGTTCTATGGACCCCAGAGGCATAGTATACATTTTTGAAGAGTTGTTACACTGCTATTTTTGTGCTTTGAATGAACTATTCATTTCAGAGCAGGAGGCATTACCGCAAACTGGAGGGATATGAGTTTCCCAAAAAGCCCCAGACAAAGAGCTCTAAATTTCTCAGCGTGTGTTCCCAGCATTGAATCAGCTCACATCAATTCCTCTTGTTTGGTGCTGAAGGCCAGTAGGAGTTCTCATATCCCAGGAATCAGTGGAACAGGTTGCCTCACCTGCACAGCACAGAAATAAATTATGAATAAATTCAAAACAAATTAAAACTGGCAAAGGCTGCAGGGTAATTTAGCCAGGGTGACAGTAGGTGATGCCCATATATATATATATATATATATATGTGTGTGTGTGTGTGTACGTGTGTGTGTGTGTGTGTGTGTGTGTGTGTGTGTGTGTGTGTGTGTGTGTGTGTGTGTGTATTAGTGCTGTCAAACGATTAATCGCATCGAAAATAAATGTTTTTGTTTACATAATATATGCGTGTGTACTGTGTTTATTTATGTTTTATTTATTATTTATTTTACATGCATTTATATATTTATATTATTATATTTTATATTATACACAGTAAACACACATTAATAATGTAAACAAACATCATTTGAAAACACTAATATATATATATATATATAGAGAGAGAGAGGGAGAGAGAGATTACTAAATTACTACATTTTTAGGGAAAAAATGTAATGTTAAGACTCATGTATTTGAATTGCATATTACATTTCCATCTGTTTAGATTACGCATTAATGTATCTTAGATTTGTTTAACAGTAATAATCTGAAAAACAGGCACTAATAACTAAATGTGTTTTAAATACACAATAACCAGGTTTATATACTTATCATCAATAAATATAATTTGAATCATACATTTTAACTAATTGCATCTTGCTTGTTCCACAGCTAACCATATTTTAACCTACATTTGTAACTGAATAAATTTAATTGTTTTGACAATGAATGGATTTATGCTTATTCTGAGCAATTTTGAAAATGCATTTTATATGTTAATTTACATAAAATAAATAAAATAATATTAATTTATGCAATGATTATATTTGAGTGTATAATCTTACATGTTTCAAGAATATATGACTGACAAATATGCCTAATTTGTTTGTGTGTAAAATTGTGTAAACCGAATGGATGGGGATAGGTGTCTTTTTGTAGAAAATATGGCGATGACTGACTTTAAGTGAGTTGATTAACTGTTAGGGAACAGGAATGGCAGGTATATTTTAAGTGTCATTGTTAAAATAGTTGTTCGATAATTTACGAGACTCTTACATAACAACAGAATAGCATTCATTGTGTGTGTGTGTTTAAATATATTTTATGTTACGGTGGTGTTTAAAAATGGCTTTCTCAGCTGTTGCCTTGGCTGTAGAAGAAGAGTTTTTCTTTGATATTTTACCAGACTCGTATGTAACAACAGGATGGCATTCCTGAGTTCCTGTGTGTCAGTTAGATGTATGAGCACAAGGAAGGCATTTACTGGATGTACAGTGTTTAAGAGAAGCATTCAGACCTGGAACATCTCACATGCTCTTACAACTTGATAAGACCTTTCACACTCACTATACAAGCATAGCGCAGTTTAGTGTGCTGTGCAGCGATATACAAATTATTTCTGGCCAAAGGCCTTTTTTTTGTGTACATTAGCTTGTAGTAGCTTGTAGCGCTGTAGTAACCAACCAATTACCAATAGCTTAACCTAAATGAAAATGCTAAACGAATCCGAAAAATAATGGTCTAGGGTTACATGGTTTATGTTTGGAATGCTTATTTGTATAAAGTGTACAGTTTTTAGTTAGTTAGCTACCATTATTTTTCCAACAACCTATGAGTCTGCATCACACAACATCTGGTTGTCATGACAGCAAAGAGGGCATGGCTTTCTCGTAAAGCCTGTAATAGAAAATCTATATCCTCGGTTCATCTCCTGTCAAGGTTCTTCAGGGAAGTACCGGAGTCTTTCTCTATTTGTTTGCCTTCCTTAGCAGCATGTTATTAATCTTAACGCAGTCCACTTTCAAATATTGTCCAGTCTGTTTACATATGGTCTGATGCATTTTCAGACCATTTCATGCACGTCTGCATTGTGCTCTGATTTTGCATATCATTTACAGTTATGGTACACAGTTGGGTCACCACACAATAATCACAAATTAACAAATCTGGTTCCTGAAGCAAAACCAATCGAGAGCCACGGACATAAACACACAAATCTAAAGCGTGACAGCATGACCTTTTGAAACTATGTTATTTAGATGCTGTTCTTCAAAATTAGAAGACAGTGTGACATCTGCACAAACAGCTCTGTCAACACTGACATGCCATGACGGTAAATGAAGGGCAGGGCCTTTTCCATCCAACGTGCAATTGTGTCCAATGTTTACATGTGTTTGTTTAGAGGCTTCTCCCTCCACTTAGGAAGAATCACACATCAGTGCCAACAGGAATTTCAGTGGAAAATTATAATAACTAACGGATAACAAAGGTCCAGGTGACCCTTTCAATGGTAAACTGTAGTAAAATGCAGTCTGATTACTCCAGTGTATGCAGTAAATCTTTTATCTGTAATATAACTGCACTACAGCTGCAGCTCTGTGCAGTCTAACTGCAGCTCACTACAGAACAATTATAGTTAAATGTACATTTGCACTAAAACTGAAGTTCAATGAAATACAGTTAGCCTAAACACAGTCCTGCAGTTCAATCCAGCTGCACAGCACAATGAACTAGACTCCTGTCACACAACTATTGGCATTAGAACTGTGTCAGTTTTTATATTGCACATATTACAAAACTGCAGTTGTAAAGTTAAACTGCCAGCAGCTATGAATGTTTCTGGCCGGTGTGTTTTTCTAAAATTCTTTATGTGTGACTTTGTTACTTGGCAGTTTTCTTTAGGCATATTAAGTACTGATTTCTGTTAACCATTCAAGTGAAAATTCTTCCTGTTTTTTAACTTTGTAATGTCAGTTTAATTTGATCCCATACTTTAGGTAGTATTGCCGTTGACGTGTTTACATAGCTACTACTTACCATGGTGCAGTTCTTGGGAATAGTGTGGGAATGAAGCAACTGGAAACCTGGACACAGTTTGAAATACATTCAGATGTAGCAGAAATACAAATGTGGAAATCTTGATACAATATTACCAAAACCTTCAGTATTACAGCACAAAGTGTTGTAAACTGGAAAGGGTAACGCTTTATTTTTTGATAGTCTTCTACTTTGGACATCCTACTAACAGTAAGTAACTTTACAACTACATGTCAACTAGCAGTCATTAGAGTATTAGTAGACTGTCTGCTTAATATCTTCTAACACTTTGTTTTGATGCTCCCCCCAAGACATTCTATTGACAATATGTTTGATATTGTCCCTTCTGAGAGTCTGAGTTCCCTCTCATTCTGAGGAATGAGTACTCCGCTCTCCAGAGCTCGTTGTCGGTAGAGCTAGCATTGCTCCCCTCACCTAGAGGGTCACCTATGAGCATGCCGCTCCCTTCTGGGTGTCTGAGTTCCCTCTCATTCTGAGGAATGAGTTCTCCGCTCTCCAGAGCTCATTGTCGGTAGGGCTAGCATTGCTCCCCTCACCATAGAGGGTCACCTATGAGCATGCCGCTCCCTTCTGAGCATCTGAGTTCCCTCTCATTCTGAGGAATGAGTTCTCCGCTCCCCAGAGCTCTGTGATAGGTCGCTCTCCTTGTTGGTCGAGCTAGCATTGCTCCCCTCACCATAGAGGGTCAGCTATGAGCATGCCGCTCCCTTCTGAGCGTCTAAGTTCCCTCTCATTCTGAGGAATGAGTTCTCCGCTTTCCAGAGCACCTCATTGGTAGAGCTAGCACTGCTCCCTTCACCATAGAGGGTCACCTATGAGCATGCCGCTCCCTTCTGAGCGTCTGAGTTCCCTCTCATTCTGAGGAATGAGTTCTCCACTCCCCAGAGCTCTGTGATAGGTCGCTCTCCTTGTTGGTCGAGCTAGCATTGCTCCCCTCACCATAGAGGGTCAGCTATGAGCATGCCACTCCCTTCTGAGCGTCTAAGTTCCCTCTCATTCTGAGGAATGAGTTCTCCGCTTTCCAGAGCTCCTCATTGGTAGAGCTAGCACTGCTCCCTTCACCATAGAGGGTCACCTATGAGCATGCCGCTCCCTTCTGAGCGTCTGAGTTCCCTCTCATTCTGAGGAATGAGTTCTCCGCTCCACAGAGCTCTGTGATAGGTCGCTCTCCTTGTTGGTCAAGCTAGCATTGCTCCCCTCATCATAGAGGGCCATCTATGAGCATGCCGCTCCCTTCTGAGCGTCTGAGTTGCCTCTCATTCTGAGGAATGAGTTCTCCGCTCTCCAGAGCTCATTGTCGGTAGATCTAGCATTGCTCCCCTCACCATAGAGGGTCACCTATGAGCATGCCGCTCCCTTCTGAGCATCTGAGTTCCCTCTCATTCTGAGGAATGAGTAGTTCTCTGCTCTCCAGAGCCGTAGAACGTTACCAAAAAATATATATATAAGTGCACACGCTAAAGCTCTGGGCACTTTCTAAAATCCACTCAGTGGTAAGATCGCACATCAAGTGTTCTGCGTTCTTTCTAAAATCCATGTTATGGTAAGTGCACACACTAGACTCTGGGCACTTTTCTAAAATCCACCCAGTGGTAAGATCGCACATCAAGTGTTCTGTGTTCTTTCTAAAAACCTGTATGGTAGGGTTACGCGCTGAGCTTCGTGCCCTTATTTGAGTTGGTCAAGCCCCGGTTTGTGCCTTGGGCCCCACTTGGGCCCCACTGCCCCACACTACACAAAAAAAGTGTCGCTACCAAAGGGTCTGTTGAGACAGTTCCCTCAGCAAGCTCATGCAGAGCAAGCGGTAGCCCCTGGGTGACCGGCCACGACCTAGTTACTACCACTAGGTGCTTGGCCATATCCCCTTAAAGGAATCTTTCTCTGATTCCAAGCCTTTGAACTCTACCCTGGGTCCGGTAGTCCCGGCACCTAGCAGGTAAGAGTTTTATGGTATGCAGCTCGGGTTTTTGGCTGAAGAGGATAATGTCACTGACAACCATCAACCGTCCCAGGGGCAACTCCCTTAGCCTGGTAGAGTTGGCTTAGTGCTCGCCTTTTGCGCGAAATTGGCTTGCACTCCACTCAGCATGGTGGCGTGGGTATATTGTTCCCCATAGCGAAAACTAGGGGACGCAGTTCGAAGTTCCCATGAAGGGGAACGTCTCAGGTTACATATGTAACCATGGTTCCCCGAGTGAGGAACAAGACACTGCATCCACTAGGCTGTGTGTCATGCTTCGGACGCAAGCTTCAGATGAAGAAGTGGATGATGTATTCTCCCGGCCCCCCCTTATATTGTGGTCGCGCCGGTAGTGACGTCATAGGCTGTCGCCGGCCAACAGGTGGTGTTTTTATACAAACCCGATTCCAAAAAAGTTGGGACACTATACAAATTGTGAATAAAAAAGGAATGCAATAATTTACAAATCTCATAAACTTATATTTTATTCACAATAGAATATAGATAACATATCAAATGTTGAAAGTGAGACATTTTGAAATGTCATGCCAAATATTGGCTCATTTTGGATTTCATGAGAGCTACACATTCCAAAAAAGTTGGGACAGGTAGCAATAAGAGGCCGAAAAAGTTAAATGTACCTATAAGGAACAGCTGGAGGACCGATTTGCAACTTATTAGGTCAATTGCCAACATAATTGGGTATAAAAAGAGCCTCTCAGAGTGGCAGTGTCTCTCAGAAGTCAAGATGGGAAGAGGATCACCAATTCCCCCAATGCTGCGGCGAAAAATAGTGGAGCAATATCAGAAAGGAGTTTCTCAGAGAAAAATTGCAAAGAGTTTGAAGTTATCATCATCTACAGTGCATAATATCATCCAATGATTTAGAGAATGTGGAACAATCTCTGTGCGTAAGGGTCAAGGCCGGAAAACCATACTGGATGCCCGTGATCTTCGGGCCCTTAGACGGCACTGCATCACATACAGGAATGCTACTGTAATGGAAATCACAACATGGGCTCAGGAATACTTCCAGAAAACATTGTCGGTGAACACAATCCATCGTGCCATTTGCCGTTGCCGGCTAAAACTCTATAGGTCAAAAAAGAAGCCATATCTAAACATGATCCAGAAGCGCAGGCGTTTTCTCTGGGCCAAGGCTCATTTAAAATGGACTGTGGCAAAGTGGAAAACTGTTCTGTGGTCAGACGAATCTAAATTTGAAGTTCTTTTTGGAAAACTGGGACTCCATGTCATCCGGACTAAAGAGGACAAGGACAACCCAAGTTGTTATCAGCGCTCAGTTCAGAAGCCTGCATCTCTGATGGTATGGGGTTGCATGAGTGCGTGTGGCATGGGCAGCTTACACATCTGGAAAGGCACCATCAATGCTGAAAGGTATATCCAAGTTCTAGAACAACATATGCTCCCATCCAGACGTCGTCTCTTTCAGGGAAGACCTTGCATTTTCCAACATGACAATGCCAGACCACATACTGCATTAATTACAACTACATGGCTGCAAAGAAGAAGGATCCGGGTACTGAAATGGCCAGCCTGCAGTCCAGATCTTTCACCCATAGAAAACATTTGGCGCATCATAAAGAGGAAGATGTGACAAAGAAGACCTAAGACAGTTGAGCAACTAGAAGCCTGTATTAGACAAGAATGGGACAACATTCCTATTCCTAAACTTGAGCAACTTGTCTCCTCAGTCCCCAGACGTTTGCAGACTGTTATAAAAAGAAGAGGGGATGCCACACAGTGGTAAACATGGCCTTGTCCCAACTTTTTTGAGATGTGTCGATGCCATGAAATTTAAAATCAACTTATTTGTCCCTTAAAATGATACATTTTCTCAGTTTAAACAAACTCAGTTGTTGTATTCTGAATAAAATATTGAAATTTGAAACTTCCACATCATTTCATTCTGTTTTTATTCACAATTTGTACAGTGTCCCAACTTTTTTGGAATCGGGTTTGTATATGTATGCTTCAGACACGGGTCACGCTGACAGCATTCCCCATAGCGATCCCTAGGGGACGCAGTGTCTTGTTCCCCACTCGGGGAACCATGGTTACATTCGTAACCTGAGGCGTTTCCTTATTAGGTTGTATCAGCTTTCTACTATCACAGTTAATGAAACATGAAAAAAGTGGGGGAAAAAGATCCTATAGGGAACTGTTTTGTTTTTTGTAGTGCAGTAGTGCGCTAATGCAGAGCGCTGCTCCTCACACAAACATTACAGAAACTGTTTCTCCTTTCATCTATATGCTGATGAATTTAAACTGTTGCCCTTATTTTAAGATATTATAAACACCACTTTTGTTATACTGTAGTATCCTGGCCACTATATAATGAATGTCCTATTCATATAAATCCATGAATCAAACTGTTTTAAATACACATGGCTTACAGTGACATAGTGGCTTTATCTTTAGATAGGCAGAGCTGTGGATTTGAATGGAAGCAAATTATCTGTAGCAGATTCCAGGAAGAGGGCTGATATGGACACATAAATGAATGGGTATATTCCTATCTACATTCCTATGAATGGAGCTTCTGTTCACCTGACTGCATACATTATATGTATATGTTTGAGAGTTGATTTTGGTAGAGACATGTTTCTTTGAAATATTTGCTGTAGTTTCAGGCCGACAGTACAATCTGCAAGAAACCCTTTTGTTTTATTTGAACAAGTTTTCACAGAAGCTCACAATGGCAGAAGTGTTAAAAGCATTTCCAGGTAAAAGGGGGAGCTGTGGTTTGACTAACTATAACTGAGTCAGACATGAATGTTAGAAGATTGCTGTTTTGAGAACAAGGTTGTGTAAAACGCCTGTTGCATCTAAAGTGTGGGTGAAACTGTTGCAGTGAGTGGGTTGTATTTATTCCTGTGCTACAATGCTACAAACTGGTTTAAAATAGCCATTACTCCAAATGTACTATAATAAACTACACTGAATAAACAGTCCTATTGCTAACATTGAAAAATTGTCATTGATTTGCTTTAACACTTTGATACTTTTTAAAGGTGACATTTGTAATGTTTTATAAAAAATAATTTGTCTAATTACAGCTTATACAAAATTAAAAGCCATTTTGAGTTGATTTTCCTAAAAAGTGTGTCTCTACCGTCGGGCTGAATGGTTCAGTGAGGAATGATTCCAGTTACATTTGCACTTAAGCACAGTTTAGCACAGCCCATTCATGGTCTAGATGTCTTAGCAGGCTTAGCTAACCATGCCGGTAGAATGCCTTTAGTGATGTGATGATCTACTTTATGTAATATATCAGCATGTTACTATATTGTTATGGCAGTAAATGTTTTTAATAGCTGGTCTGGAAACTTTTGACTGTCTACATATTGCACTGTGATCATGCAGCACTGTGTGTTTGCTCCAGTGTTTACCTACACTATCACGCCCTCGCTCAACCCTGCGTCATGAGCTAATGTACATTCTAATCACGATTTCGCAGCCCCACATTGAAAAAAGACATATAATTTCACTGTGTTTGGTTGAGCATCCTGAACTGGGGAACTACATTGCAGTAGCTATAATGTGTTGCTTTCATTCCATGTAAACGAGCTATAATTTAACATTCAACCTCAAACCACTTAATTAGCAGAAATTATTACTCCACACCTCACTAACAACACCAGATGTCCTTAAAAACAGTTCTACATTGTGAAAAAAAGGAAAAATGTACTAGCAATTTTCTTTTAGGGCATTTTACGTTGCCTTAAAACATAATACAATGCACAATTCAAAATATGGGGGAAACATGGTTCAAGTGACCCAATTCTGTAAGCAGGAGAAAAAAGACATTGACAACCCGCCTTCGGACAAGATAAAGCAGGTTACTTTTGTTATGAAACAAAGTCTCAGCTTTCAAATGTTGTAATTTTGTAAAAACAATCTAACAATAAATGTCATGTTGTGGCTCTTTAATTTGTTGTGACAGATCGCTGTAGTGCTTCAGTTCAAGCAACATGTGAACCGATCATCTCTTCCTCATTATTAATTATAGCATGAAATAAACATGAATGAACATCAGATGGTATCTTGTTTCAACTGTGGATAACCCGAGGTTAATCTACTCTCCTGTCTGGGTTGTTTGTCGGACAAAAATGGTGTTATTGTTTAGTCAGATCGCCTGTCAATCAAACTCTCTGTGAAGGGTCAATTGGGCTAGTTTTGTTTCACAGACCCAGCCTTCTGTCAGTACATTTACTCTGGGTTGTTTCGCCAAGTTGAATGCTGATATCAGTTATGGGGACCAATTAAAAGAAGATACAAACTGGTCGCCCAAAAAAATGGATATACTCAACAAATCAGAATTTGAACCGCAGTGTAAATGTAGCCATTAAATCAACTTTCTTTCCCATTCTGATACTCAGATGTGACCATCCAGAGGGGCATTCCTTAGTTTAACTGAACTTTATTGCTACCATGTTATTGGCTGATTAGATATTTGCACTTACAAGCAGTGGAACAAATGTAGCTAATAAAGTGGCCAGTGGGTGTAATGTATGTATAAAAATGAAACAAGATTAAAGAAAAATATTGTGGGAGAAGACACTGCACAAAGATCAAAACCACTTTGCTTTACTCAAAAAGAGCCCCAGGGTCTTGCCGGAGTGATGATGTATCTCTGAGTGTATGAGTGTTCAGTAAATGCCCAGGCCTTTGTGTATGTCATTTCCTGTCAGAGTGGTGAGTAGCCATGATGTCCTCACTCATGGCCATGTACAGTAGCATTGACGTTTTAATCAATAGACTAATGGCAAAAGACCTTGTGTAAATATGAAACTTTCCTTCCTTCAGTAGATAAAACACATGACTAAGTACTGTTTAAGCTGACACGTCAGCCATATCCTTTTACCAGTGATGATTCAATAGATTTACAATTAAAAGGGGGGTTAGTTTAGACCAGGCAACCTTTTTCCAATCTTCTATTGTCCAATTTTGTTGAGCTTATGCAAATTGTATCCTCAGTTTCCTGTTCCTGTCTGACAGGAGTGGCACCTGGTGTGCTCTTCTGCTGCTGTAGCTCATCAGCTTCAAAGTTCGACATGTTGTGCATTCAGAGATGCTCTTCTCCATACCTTGGTTGTAACAAGTTACTGTTGTCTTTCTATCAGTTTAAACCAGTCTGTTCATTCTCCTCTGACCTCTGACAACAAGCTATTTTCACCTTCAGAACTGCTGCTCACTATATTTTCCCTTTTTCAAAAATGGGCTTAGTTGTTATTCGTCAAACTGTCAGGCCAACTCCAGCATAACTCCTTTTTTATATTGTAAAAATGCTAAAAGGAAATGTAAAATAGAACAATATTAGATTCAGCAAGTGCTAAATGACTCTTGCTAATATGATACTGCCTAAGTATTTAAATAACTTATGAAGTGTAGAATATAAAGGGCTGGAAGAACACTTTCCATAAACCTGGAACAAATGAATTGAGAACAAAAGAAATGTTGTATTAGTCTCTGAATCATTTAGGTTAGGATGCGTTGTGATCATAGGAAGGGTTTCCTGATACATAAAATTAGTCACATTTCTCAGATTTCTTTGAATCATTGCAGAGAGAGAGAATGTGGCTACAACACCTTGCTCTCACATACGCTCACTCACTCATGGCCAACGTGAGGTTACCCACAAAAATGATCACAAATATGTATCTTCACTCTTTCTCATAAAAGGTGGTGGGATTAAACAGTGAGGAAACAGACAATGCCCCCTCTTCTTAGATTTTTCTCCTACTGAAATCGGCTCAGATTTTAGTATGATCTCTAATATTTCTTGTCACATTAGTCAAAGACCAGATTATGTCCTCCCAGCATCATTTTAAATTCAGTTTGGATGGCAATTACTTTCAGTGGTAACTGGGTGAAAATAAAAGTTAATCCCACAATGAAACTGGTTTGATATGGAAGCCAACATGTTTGACGTTCAGTTTACATCAAATAAATGTCATGTCAAGTTTTGTTTTGCATATTTGACCTGTTTTTGGCATTCATTTTGATATTAATTTGATGTCTTTTAAAAATCATTCGCCTACTGGGCTTGATGCTATGCTTGTTATTCTTATCTATATGTCAAAAATTGTTACTTTTTGTTCTTCTAGGGATTTTTTTTAAAGAAACGTCTGAGACATATAGTGTTGAAAACAGAGAAATCAGCCAACATATAGCCTCTGAAATTATTCTGGGATTGTTAAACATTTACCTTTAAATGAAAAACAACCATGTACTCCGTGAGTTATGAGTCTACTGAGTAATGAAAGCGCAACTTCTGAGTAATACAGTTTTCCTCTGGGTGCCTCCAACAGCTGTACTTTCTCACATCATTATGACTGTCTTCCTCTGAGATATCCTACTCTTTCATTCAATGTCCTCGTCCTCACATGCCCTCTTATATAGCCAGAAGCTGGGATTAAAATACTGTATATCCCTTATCATTGCTCCCCAGCCATTTGTGGCTTTATCCTTACCTGACAGATATCATGCTATTTGAGCTCTTTCTCCTCTACTGAACTTCTGAACTGCAGAAATATTGAAACACCTGTTGCCTGGCTCGTTTCTGATTCCTGGAAAACCGGCAGGACGTTACAGTAGACGAGGTCTCATAATTGCACTAAAAGACCTGCAGTGGTGGAAATACACACGCTCACAAGTTCACATACAATGGAAAGAAACCTGACCGCAGTAGTGGAAGCGATAAAGACTGAGAGTGTGTGCGGTCTGTAGTACAGTGTACATCGAGGGTCTTTTTGTTCTGCTGATTGAGTCAAAGAGATTGTGAAACCATTAAGGAGGGGCCAGGACCACTCAAGATATGCCTATGATCAGGGTTTCCATGAGAGGAAATCTTAACGTTTCTTTACTGTAAAGCCCTACTGAGTGTGAGAAGACTTTACTCAGATGAATGTATGTTGTCTTACCATAATGCAAGAAATTATGGAAAACATTTTGTATTTCTGATAAAATAATGTAGATGACAGTAACTGTTTATCTAGCTCATCTAAATCAGGAAGTACTATACTTATACAATAAAAAAGCTAATAATGACAAAAAAGTGTAAAGTTTTCTAGTGTAAATATCGAAAAAACATCAAAATCAAAATACATTTACTTGAGAGGCATAAATAAATAAATACATGTGTAAATGAATGAATGAATGAATGAAGTGAAAGATTTGACAACTGTGAAATAAACTGAACATTTCACAGGCATTTGATGAACAGAAATGTTTCTTTCTTTCTTTTTATATATTTTTGCTTCTTAAGTTAATGTATCTTCATTTCAGATATTTGGACTGTAAGAGTTAGTTAGTTAAGCCCAAACAAACTAACTTTTAACCAACTATAACTAGTAAAGCCCAAAACAGACGCAAACAGTTCACCTTAACACCTGACTAGGCTCTGAACAAATAAGGCTCCTCAAATTCATTCACTCAAATCTTTCTATCTTTTGCAGTGTTGGGGAAACTTACTTTTGAAAGTAATGCATTACAATATTGCGTTACTCCAAGAAAAAGTAACTAATTGTGTTACTTATAGTTACTTTTTTAAGTAGTAAGTTTATCAAGCAGAAGGAAGCACCTTTGCCTCTGCATCTCACACCCAATGTCTCTCAACCTGGGGACAGGTGAGGTGTCAGTAAATAAAGGGAAAATAAAGTAACTTGTTTTACTTATTTGAAAAAGTAACTCAGATATTTCATTGTAAATGTAAAGTAATTCCTTACTTTACTAGTGGAAAAGGTAATCTGAATTCATAACTTGTGTTGCTTGTAATGTATTACCTCCAACACTGATCCTCTGGAGTTAAAATGTAGCAAAACTTGTAGTGATGTGCTTTTAATGAGGACTCTACTGGCCCGATCAGCTATAGCAGTTATTGATCAGGCATCAGAAACAGCTGACCATTGGGGTCCAGATCAGAGAAACTTACTGGAGGCTCTTGAAGGGCTGTAAAGGCATAATCTCTGTGGCGTAAATGCCAGTTAACATGCATCATGTACTTCATTTCTGAGAAAGAGGAAGTGCCTGGCTGTTGACACAGCAGCTGATGTATGAGAACCTCGGGTTGTTCTTGTAACTACAATAATTCTGCATTCCACAAAGTTAAACATGAGGGCCAGGACTTCCTGTGGTCTTTCAAATTAGAGCCAGTCAGTGTTTTGTTTGTTTAAAAAACTAAAGCGTGAGATTAGTGTTGTGTTATAATATGCTAAGAGTACACATTTTTGAAACTGAGTTACCTGGAATATGCATTTCACAGTAACAGCCTTGTTGCTTAATTCTCTACATATTAATGCATTGAGAAAGAAAAAAAATTATGACACCAAGCTGCTCATCTTCTGCTTATAGGGAAACACTGTTACACGCAATGTCTGATTTACTGGTAGTTTGTATGCAATAATAAACTACTTATAAAAAGGAAATAAATAAATAATTTTGTTACAAATGTATTGCTGTAATTTGACTTTGTATTCTGTACTTTCTTCTGTCTGTAATTCCTTTTTAACATATGCTAGAAGGTTATTAGTTAAAATGTATTCTATGCACAAAACTATGTACAAACCCAGACACTTCTACTGTAGTTATACACAAACTCAATTTCAAGAGTCATTTGCATTCAAAGTGCAATCAGAATGCAGTACATAATGCGTTTTTGTACTTGCTTAAAGAATGTTTCTGCCATTCTAATGCAGTGGACCTCAGTTGAGATAATTACTATTATGTACGAATGACTTCATGTTCAGACTTCATTCTGCTTTTCTTATCTATTTATTTTCCCTGAGGTCAACTCTAGTCTAATGTTAGCCAAGATTTGTTTATGCCACATCACAGTACATTTTTTCATGACCATTTCCACTCTTTTCTTATCCTCTAGCTAGTAAGATTAGACTGAAATGATCTGCCCATAGCAGAACATGTACAATATAATACATTATAAATTACAAGTATGAAAAAGTACAGCTTTCTGTCATTACAGTATCCCTTTTTATCATTACTATCTTTCATTTCTAATGCACTGTTGATTGTTCAACATCACACTGCAGTGACACAATGCCTTCACATGCTTTGTAAGTCAGCGTCTTGCCCGCTTTTTAAGTATTGGCCAATGCTCAGAATATTCCACTGTTACAAGAGAACATATTAGAAGAATGCTATTACTGTACTTTTGGGAAATCTTATAGTTCTTACACAGCCAACATCTTGTCTTTTTTTATTGATTGCAGATGCAGATCTTCGAGTATTTATGTGTAGATTTGCTAAAGCAAAATTAGCTCCTCTGCTTTGTGCCATGACTGTTTTGGGATTTGGAAGTATTTGCTTTCACAAAAATGTTTCTGTTCATGACAGATACTTCAGGATAAGTTTACAACAAAAGTTCACCTTAAAATAAACATTCTCCTATTACTTAAGGCTCGAATAGACTACATACCTTTTGCCCATTTTTGCCCTGATTTATGGACAAGCTGACGCTTGTTGCCGAAAGTCAGAGCCAGGCTGCAGATTCGAGTTGACCGATTTCACGGAAAATCGCGTAGTGTATGATGATCATAGACTCCAGACTATGATTCCATCTAGTCTGAGTATATCAAATATGTTTAATATGTTGTGCTGTTTTAAAACTGCATCTCCTATTAACAAGGCACATGTGTCTGCTTGAATATGTTGTATTCTGAAACAACATAAAAGTGACATCATAAGAATCTGACTTTTTCCATTTTTTTCAGTGTTATAATCGGGTCCCCAGTGCATCTACCAACCCAGAAAACGTAAAAAAAAAAAAAAAAGTAAATTAGTTGGTAAGCCTTTCTCTGCAAGTTTGTGAAGAAACTCAGCCTCTCAGATTGCACTCCCCCCGTGAGGTAGAAAGGGGATCTTATTATAATATTACCACCCCTTAATCAGCAAATTTACACCCATGGCGCTGCCATTGTGTTTTCGCAAGCAACAACAGTGTATCAGTTCTAACGCCATGGTGAAAGTTTGAGCAAAGCATGCTAACTGTTCTGTCTTTGGCTGCACTGATGAGCACAGAACACTATTCAGAGTCCCGGAGGAGACACGAGAGCAGTGGATTTATTGATTTATTTACTGTATATTACACTGCTGCCTAACAGATCTAATATAAACATGTGATTTCTGTCCCAGCCGTTTACTTTCACAGACATAACTGACTGTTTTTGTAACTTATGTGTTTTTTTAACATAAACTTGTGTGTAGTTGACAGTTTAAGCGCAATAAGACATGAAAGAGAAATTAGTTTAGTACTCACATGCCGTGTGACAGCCACTTTCGTGCTTCGGATGTGTGCACTCAGAAAACGTATATCAGAAGTTTAAACTAATATGGTTTAAAACACATGACTTCAGCAAGATAGATTTAATAATCATAACCAAACATATGTTTTTGGCAGAACATCTGATGTAAAAGCAATAAAGGTACAGCCCTATTCTGGAAAAGTGGTCAAGGAGCAGCAGCTCATTTGCACTTAAAGAGATATGCATGAATACAGTCTGTTTTTCTGCTACCGCTCAAAATAGGCATTTCCAAAATTATGTAATACATGATCTGTGGGTTATTTTGGGCTGAAACTTCAGACACATTCTGGGACCACCTGCGACTTATATTACATCTTGTAAAAGGTGGCATAATAGGTCTCCTTTAAAAGTCTAGTACATTCTTAAAGAAAAGGTTTCTTCCTGGTGTCTATAGTTGCATGAAGAACCTTTAAACTCCACATAACCTTTCCATTGCAAACTGATTATTTATGGAGGAAGAAGGTTCTTCAGATTATTAAAAGAATCAAAAAATTAAACTGTTCCCTTGAAGGTTCTTTTAAAAAACAAAAAAGGTTCTTCTATGGCACTGCTGTGAATTATATTTGTAACCTTTATTTTTAAGAGTGTAATATGAGTCAGAGGCGTCATGCCCATTGAAAGTTGCCCATCAAAGATTTTTGAGCCAAGTGCATTTTGAATGCAACTTCAAAAGACAAAAAATGGTCAAATAATATTTTCGATATTTGATGCAATCACACCAGCGTGATTAAACCTTTCAGCACGTCATATCATCAGCTGCTAAATTCAAATCTGCGTATGTGTTTTAAGCCTTGCCAATTCAAACATTCAAAAGAGTTTAAAGCAGGGGTGTCCAAACTCGGTCCTGGAGGCCGGTGTCCTGCAGAGTTTAGCTCCAACTTGCCTCAACACAACTGCAAGGAAGTTTCTAGTATGCCTATAATAGCTTGATTAGCTGCTTCAGGTGTGTTTAATTAGGGTTGTAGCTAAACTCTGCAGGACACCGGCCCTCCAGGACCGAGTTCGGACAGCCCTGGTTTAAAGCATTCAAACACAAGATGCGGAAAAACTCAACTGAGCAATCGCACGCCATGCAGAGAGGCGTGTCTCACAGACAGCAAGACCGAACCAAGCTTTTCTTTGCATCCTCCTGCCCCTGAACAAACAAGTACAAATCGCAGTTTAAACTTGCAAAAAAAAGAGATGTGAAAGAGGCCAATTCAGCACCCCTGTGGTGTTCTGTGTGCCCCACGTCTCAAAGCGCTTGAACACCGAATTTGCCCTCTTCTTGTGCTTGTATCGACAAATACATACAAAATTATTCCAAAATACCTTGGAGTCTCCTCGAAAAAACTGTCTTGATAAATAAATCGAATGTGCATCATTATATTCGATGTTTTGTCTCTTAAAGTGACCGCGCCTAATTTACTATCTGTTGTCAGTGTCCTTAATGTCACTCCAAGATAATTTAAAAAGAAAATCACTCGCTGCTCTTGACTGAATTAATTTGTTGTTTTAACAATAATTAATCCACAGTCAAACCAAAAATTATTAAGTGAGTATAGCAAATTAAAGTAAACTGTGACATATTATTCCCAAACATTCTTCATACAGTGGACTACCAGTAAAATTGATAAAAAAAAATTGGGACCAAAATGTATTCAAACAACCTGAACAAAATTAAGCATTGCTTGGTAATTGGTCAACAAAGTATTGGTAGTGTATATATTATCATAATGTCATCAAAATTATCTGACATTATCAAGATGATTTTGTTCTGTGACAGTTTAACTCTGAGTTATTGTCACATTTTATTATCATTTTCTAAACTATAGCGAATAAACTGTAATAATGTGAGAAATGTTGGAGGTGTCTGAATACATTTTGGTTTGACTGTAAATGTAATATTTACAGTGAAGATTATGCAGTTCTATTTTATATTTGATTATTCAGTTTCTGTACCTGGACACCTATAAACGTAAACTTAAACATTGTGTAAATAGCACAAATAAATAATAAGAACTACAAATTAAACTATTTCAAACAGGGCCCACTGTTACAACCTGCAAACCCCAGCTACGGCCCTGATGACGCCCATATCTGTTACTTAAACAGACAGGTTTTTATTCATAGTTAATAGATTACATTATTATGTTACTTTGACCTTCGCCCACTTAGATCAACTTACATAATCTATAAAGGTGAGAATCTAGATATTTCATGATATAATTAATGTGTTTGGGAATGTTTCGAATAAAAAGGAAAAATAAAATAAAACATAAGAACATAAGTGCTATTGTGGCAGCTGTGTGTCACATGACGACCCCCCCCCCCCCCCCCCCACACACACACACACCTGCCCCCTCAAATAAAATGAGTGTATGACGCCCCTGGTATGAGTTGTGCTGTTTATGGTGGCCATGGCGTATGATTCAAAATATGTAGTAAGGTTTCACAAAATAAAACAGAGCAAATAAAGTGTAATGATTTAAATAAAAACATTATTCTTCCACCAAACAATGTAGTTCCTCAGAAACAGTTGTGGTTGCAACAAAGTGGTTGCCGGGCAACACACAGACATAAACAAAGGTGTATGTTTGTAGAGTAATTTAGGGCATTTAGGGACGTTCCAAACTAAAGTGAACAACTGAATACCTCCACGAAGGGCCCTTCCAGAAGTCCGTTAGCGAAGGGAACATGCGATGGTCATTTCTGTTTATGATCATGTGATCTTCAGTTCGGAGCTCTTGCGATGAATTTTAAAGCAAAGTTAGGGTTCATTTCAACTTCACATACAAACACAAGTAGAATAGGCTGATTGAATTTGTCTTTATTTTAATGTAATACAAAATATTTTTTGTCAGTAATAAAAATATGATTTAAGACAGAAGTGTAAGCACGTTTAGTTTGAAAAAGTTTAATAGTAAATAAGACACAGTGAGACAATATTTAAATACAATAATAATAATGAGAATAAATATGTATATGCCACAACTGATGGAGTGCTGAACGCTGCACGCATGGCACAGCGGTGTCAAGGTAACGTTTTGTCAGTCATTTCCTTCGCCAAGGGAGTCCAAATGTAAATATGAGCCAGTAATGCCCTATACCCTTAAAAGAACACACTTCAAAGGGAGTAGGGCATGCTCACTTCCGTTTGGAATTCACCCATAGTCTAATTTTAGTCACTATAAAAAAACACATTCGGCTTGAAGATTCTTCTGAAATGATCGTTAGGGATTGGATTTGAATGACATTAAATTTAGTATTTATTTATTTGTATACTTTCTAAGATTACCATTGATAAAATATTTCACACTAATATCAGAGTCTTCAGGCTAAATTATAACTGGCCTGGCTTTTAAACATAATTTCTTTGGAAACACGTTTCTTTAAAGTTTCCTCTTTTACATGTGTAAATCTGTAATCTACCTCTTCTGACAGTCTGATAAAAGACTGTTCTTTTTCTTGCACTACTCATATCTGCACAGTTTTGTTTTATTTAACTGGTTTGCACTCTATCTGCCATGTGCCTTATGTCACTTTATCTCTTTTTATTTTTTTTATTGTTCTACAATGTCCTCATTTGTATATCTGTATAGTTTGTATGTACATATGGTTAAACTGTATTTATCTGTATTTGAATGTCTACTGTCAGTGTTTAATGTTAACTGTATGCACCAAGGGTCTGAGAGTAACGCAATTTCAATTCTCTGTATGTATGTACTGTACATGTGGAAGAATTGACAATAAAACTTTACTTGACTTGACTTGACTTGATGTGGGCTCCAGGACAACAGCAATTATACAACAATATCAGATTTGCAGGTCGCTAGCTCGTTTCCATGGAAGCACCAAAGGCTGTGTTTGTACTGAGCTCTGTGCTGTGAGGTTTCCGTTGACGTCAGAGTCTCTGTCTGGCTGTAATCTGGTATGGTTACCATGGTTGCAGTGTATTTCTTTTTCCTTTTTTTCCCTCCCACTCTCTGAGAGTAGTTCCAAGTTATTACTTGTCTTTTCCAGTTGAAACGAGCAGACGCGTTTATTCTCTCTCTCTCTTTGACTTGATCTTTTTTGTTTTGTTTTGTGGCATTCTGCTGTCTGGAGACTGACTCTGGGTCAGAGCTATAATTAGGTATTTTAGAGCAAAATTGAACATGAAAAGTGGGGGGACAAAAAAACTTTAATACTAAAATCGGTTAGGACTTCAGAACTGAAGGCACTCTAAACAATCTGGCAGCAACCAAAAAAAAAAAGAAAAGACAAGTAGGCAACATTTAATAATTCATAATTATATTATGAATGTATCTCTTCTTTTGTTTGGTTATCATTCAATTGTTCCACATAGATAAAAAAAGACCGAAACTGGTGCATGATAAAGATTCAATGTGTTTCTTGATGTAACCTGTTCCTTGGAAGAGTCTTGGAAGTTCATCTAGAGAAGGCGTTCTCCATCACTGTCTGGAAGTTTTATCTTAGACAGACCTTTGAAGAAGCTTTAGAAAATAACAGAAATATAGAAGAAACTATAAAGAGTGAAACCATTGACATTTGAGAAGTAATGCAGAGGAGAGGACATGCTCAAAAAAGATATTGGATACTAAATGCACATGACGGCACAGTGCTATCCTCTTTTATTTGTATGTGTTTACATTTGTACCTGTTTTGTTTGATTTTAATAAGGTCGGATTTGAAGCACAACCTTTCATGGTGCAAAATTAAATATTAATGTATATTGCAGGAAAGGTTGAAAGGCTGTTTAATTATACCATGTTTTTAATGAGCTATGTTGATAGAGTCACTATAAATGACATTATGTAATAGTTCTCACATTATACACCCTTTACGTGAGAAGCGTGACAGATGAATTATCATACATAAGACAGAGTATTCAATAAATCTTTGATCTTTGAGAATCACTATGAATCACCTTTTTACTCTTTTCTTTTTCACATTCTACGCTAACTTCTTTGCTTTGCTTTGAGTAATTTTATGGTAAGCAGAAACTTCCCTGCCTGCCTGTTTTGAAAATGAAACAAAGAGCATGAAATGTTTTGACCTTTTCTTTGTTTCATCTGGTTTCATGAATGGCATTCATTGTGGTGTCACATGCGCACATATGAGCATTCAGTCTTTTCTGTGGAACTAAAATAAATGGAAACCCCGGTCGCTCCAAACAAAATCACTTATTTATCTATAATCATTTAACTGAAAGCTTCTAATTTAAAACTAAGAATACCTGATTAGGAAGATATATGTTATGCTAACAGATATATAGGAATTCTATAGAACCTTTAAATGCAAAAAAAATAATAAAACACTTTTAAAATGTCATCGCAGTAGATGCCAAGATAATGAGGTGGTTTTTTAAAGACGCTTTTCACAGAAAGTACTTAGAAAATATAAAAAAAATAGATGCATAGCTAAAAATGAAGACATAAACATATTGTGACATTTAGTTTTTGTGAATGTGAGGAGACCTAGCTTCATATATCCATTAAAAATCACAAAACACCGAATAAAAAAATTGCAAAAATACAACTTAATTAATAATGTGATTTTCTTAGTCTTTTGCCTGGTCTTAAATTGAAATAAGATGCAAAGTGACTTTACGCGATTAAAAAAAACTAAACATAAATTTAAAAAAATCTGCCTATGAGGTAAGAAATATTATATAAATGAAACGGGAAAGCAAAAAAAATTAAAATGATCGCTCCATTGGCTGAATTCTTGTTTTAATCCAAAACTAACATCATTCATTCATTCCAAGAAAAGAGTAAACATCTTAAGACATTTTGCTTGTCAATTAAATGTATCTTGATTTAAGAATATTTAGATATTTGTAATGGAAGACAAGACAAAAAAATCTAAGAAATAAGTGTTAAACTACTAAATTCAAACAACATTAAACACACAACAGTTCAACAGTTGTGAGGTGTGGCCTGCTCATTTCGTAATAGCAACGCATGACATAGTTCTAATAAAGTACTGAATGTTCTCACTCCTGATTCTGTCCTCCCTGCACACGTAATTCACTATAACCACATATAAGTTTCCACAAGAAAGCTAAATACAATTTGTGTTTTGAGAACATAACTATTTTATTACTTCTGTGAAACATCTTCCATCCAAACCAGCTGATGCGGTTGTCTGCCTGAAGTTATAATTACTTATCTTATTATAAATAGAAGTATTCTGTCGGATGAAGAAATAATCTATTGTGACGGTTTCACTGGAACGTTAGGGATTCCTGTGAGCTCTTTATCTCTGTCTCAAACCAAAACAGCAGAACCGTAAAGAAGAACTAAAGCGCCTCAGGCTTTCTGACTGGTCCATCTGGTATTTTTACCTTCCTTCCCAGTGAATTTCGTCTGAATCAGGGAAGACATTTACAGGGCCCTTGAGGGAAAACCCAGTTTAGATGTTTTCAATACAATTTGCCAAGTATACAAAATCTCAGACCAAATCTGCATTCAATCTTCCATGGAAAATTTTCACTGATAAAACATGCCACATAATCAAAGGCAACATGCTTATATACCTGTTCTGAGGTATTAATAGTCTTTAATAATGTATGCAAATTGTTCCTTATTTAGTGTAATAAACCCAGGTCAGTTTTGCGGATGACGTGATCAGCTTTCAGTGTTTCCATGAACTTTGTTACGCTGCTAGATGTTGTAATGCTCATTTTGGGTCTTCATATTGAGCAATGCTGACAGATATGCAATGAGCTATAATGTCATTTAAGATGATTAGTAATCAAGATTAGTAACTTCCTGTATGAGAGCATTTACCCCATTTCACTGAAACCTTCTTTGAGAAAGATTAGCTTACTTAGTAGGGAATGCAATAATCTTAAATTCAATGAAGCAACAAAACAAAATTGGCATGTAAACTCGATAGCAGCTCTCGAGATTTTTGGCCAGCAGACAAGTATGGCTAGAAAACATTCAGTGAAGAAGGGACCTGAGCCATGTATATCAGACTTGGTCTATTTTGACTTGTGACAGTAAGCAGTGCCCTAGAGACTTCCCAAAGGAGCCAAGCAACCACTATAAATTCCCCATAGATATTTATACATAGATGCCTCATTAGCGGATGTTTTCATGGGCCGCTATACATAAGCTATCAGCCATATTGGAAAGGTCCAAGCAGGTCCGTGAACACTTGAGAGCAAGTTGAATTGTGCATCTGCAACCACAGTTATACGTATGAATAGAAAACCATTTGTTTCATGTAGGGCTGTGGGAGAAGCAACACCATAAAACATAACTTGAGTGCATAAGGTTAGGTGTCGAGGATTCAGTCCTGGGTAGTAACTGACTATATGTAATCTGGAATATGTAATACAGTATATCACATTTTAAAATGCTGTTACAGTTACTTTTTTTATAGATTACATGATTACATAGTATTCATACAATGGTAGTAAATTCTTATTTTTACTCTAGCAAAATATCTACTGTGTGTCATAAAATCTTTAGGCTAAATTCGCAAATGTCATGTAAATAAATTTGCAAATGATCTTCTTCTGAATTTGGCATCCTTCTGAATTGGAGGTGGGGGGGGGGGTGATCGAAGCACCTCTCAAATGAGTCCCAACTTGCTTAAGTATGCAAATTGGGACACAGCTAAAGTTTTATTATAATGTAACTATAATAATTAAAACATTAAAGGGATAGTTCACCCAAAAATGAAAGTTATGTCCTTTATTACTCACCCTCATGTCGTTCCAAACCCGTAAGACCTATGTTCATCTTCGGACAACAGAAATTAAGATTTTTGATTAAATCGGAGAGCTCTCTGACCCTGCATAGAGAGCAATGCTACTGAAATGTTCCCCGGTCCCAAAACGTAGGAAGGACATCGGTAAAACAGTCCATGTGACATCAGTGGCTCAACTTCAATTTTGTGAATCTACGAGAATACTTTTTGAGCACAAAGAAAAAAAAAACGTGTAGTAAGCATGTGTATGCATCGTGGTACTCTCCAAAATGGTGGAAGACAGTAACTCGGGGAGAAGAATTGTTGAATAAATTATATTATTTTTGTTTTCTTTGCACACAAAAAGTATTCTCGTTGCTTCGCAAAACTGAAGTTGAGCCACTGATGTCACAAGGACTATTTTAACAATGTCCTTACTACGTTTCTGGGTCTGGGAACATTTCAGTTGCATTGCTGTCTATGGAGGATCAGAAAGCTCTCGGATTTCATCAAAAATGTCTTAATTTGTGTTCTGAAGATGAACGAAGGACTTTGAACGAATGAACGGGTTTGGAACAACATGAGGGTGAGTAATTAATGACAGAATTTTTATTGGGTGAACTAACCCTTTAAATCATGTTACCTTGTACACGCATCAAAAAGAAAGTCTCAGTTTCATTGTGTCATTAAGTACTCAGACTGTTATGTGATTCGGTAACGTCCTCTCACACTTAGCGTCATCATAAAAGACATATAAGCACAATGATACATATGTAGGTGTGTTTACATCTGCATTTATTGCACTTAAATGAGTGGGAGTGAGTCTTACATTGCCTGACTCACTCTACAGATCCATTGACTGCGCTGTATCATAGATACACACCAAAAAAGCATTTGTGTTGGATTCTGAGTCTGTTTGTAACAGTCTCCTTAAAATTATACAAATTTGGTGAGTAACCAGTCACTACGTGCCTTCAACTAAATGCCTTCAACTGAAAATTGAGTGTTAAATCTTATCATTTTACATTATTGACACACTATTTTCCTATTTTGATATTGTGCAATTGCTTTGTTACAATTTGTATTGCTAAAAGCGCTATGTAAATGTGACTTGACTTGACCCGAGGTTGTGGGTTCGAATCTCCGGCAGGAATTTTCCATTACTGAGGTGAGACCCTTGAGCTAGACACCGAACCCCCAGCTGCTCCCCTGGCGCTGCAGCGTCAGCTGTCCACTGCTTCAGGTGTGTGTGCACTTGGATGGGTTAAATGCAGAGAACACATTTCACTCCTCATTATACTCTGTATAATTGTGTATGTGACAAATAAACAATTCTTCTTCTTCTCTTCTTCTTCTTCTTATTATTATTATTATTATTTAAACACAGAGAGCACTTTCGAAATGTTGATGAAAAGCCTCTCACAAAAGCATCTTCCCTGTATAGAGATTACATCATTTCCCTTTCGTCATTCTGGACAAGTGCAGCCAGCTGCAAATGAGAAGAATGACAATGAGGGACCTGTAAGGGGCAGTCCCTTTGAACAAGACCGACGTATTTCATTTTACTACATATTTTAATGTCGTAAGCATCGGTTATCTTTAGAGTCCATAAAGGCGTCACTTTATTTTCATAGACATCTGAGATAAGTGTTCTGGGAAGTTATGATATCTGTTGTAAAGTCAGGTTGGAATTTAATAACAAAAGTAATTCATAAGAAAATGTAAGTAGTTATTTTTGTCAGGGTAGTTTTTGGTAAATTCCTAAATATTTGAACTCAGTAATGTCAATGAATCATTACAATGGCATACTTGCAAATAGCTCTGGTGAAATACATTGATGCATCCTATATACTCCCTTCTCTCGCTAGAGGGGCTTTACTTTGTTCGTTTTATCTTTGTTTCACTGTAGATCTACAACTTCCTTATTTCTCAAGAAAAACACCTTGCCAGGGAAGCACACGTTAAGCTCAGGAAATACAAAAGCAGTGTTGCTCATGACACGTGAAAGCAAAAAAAAGAATGAGCTAGAGAAGGCGTGAGGTATTTGTGAAGGCGCGTTACTATTACAGCTCACTGCCTCAATTACAAAGTTCTGTGGAATCACATGATCACTCGCTCAGCTACTAGAGAATTTCACATTTGATTATGGAGTACACTGGAAAAGCTAGCAGCTGGCTTGGAACTGAAATTTGATATTTACCTTATTAGAACTGATGAAAGGAGCTTTTGTGTTTTACGACAGCAATAAAACAGCTCACACATAGGATTAAAGATTTGAACACATCCCCAACACTCAACAAAATAAATCAAACAAAGATTAGTACTTTTCTACAAGAAAGTATTTTGGTTAAATTTTGTATTTTTGTATTATTAATTACTTGTTTGTTACTTGCTGTTTCTTTGTGATTGTTGATTAAATGTACTAACATTTAGCTGATGATATTTACTAAAATATCATTGAAACTTGTCTTTTTTTCATGGACACCCTTGCAATCAACAAGTAGAGTGCAAAAAAATCATCCACTGAGAACAACAGCATAGCTAGCGATGCCCTAGAAACCACAGACAATAGCATGCTATGGTGGCACTGTGAGTGGTACATGGCCGAACACCATTTAGATTTTCTTCAAATGATGTGAAAAAAGATATATATATAGATATATATATATATATACAAACATACATAGTTGGGTGATCTCAAGGCAGTTGGTACCATAGTCAGTGTTGTACAAGTTACTTCCAAACTGTAATACATTATATATTACTTGTTACTGTTATATATTATATATTACTAAAAGTAATTGTTACCTTACAATATTACAGTATCAGAATAGTAATGCATTGCATTTTCATCAGTTATTGATGGATGTCTAAATATAAGCATAAGCAGAAGCCTACAACAGGCCCGAGGCCCGGCCCGTGTCTGAATTATGGTGTGAATTCCAGCCCTATAGGGACGTAAAAAAGTCGGAGCACAACTTTGCACATGTACAGGCCCGTCTGAAGTTTGCCAATGTACATCTGAATTATTCAGAGGAGAACTGGGTGAAAGTGTTGTGGTCAGATTAGTCCAAAATCAAGCTCTTTGGCATCAACTCGACTCGTTGTGTTTGGAGGAGAAGGAATGCTGCCTATGACCCCAAGAACACCATCACCACTGTCAAACATGGAGGTGGAAACATTATGCTTTGGGGTGTTCTACTGTTAAGGGGACAGGACAACTGCACTGCATCAAAGGGACGATGGACGGGGCCATGAACCGTCAGGGCCAGGGCATTGAAGCCAGCCAGGGTATTGAAAATGGGTCGTAGATGGGTATTCCAGCATGACAATGACCCAAATCACAAGGCCAAGGCAACAAAGGAGTGGCTCAAGATGAAGCACATTAAGGTCTTGGAGTGGCCTAGCCAGCCTCCAGACCTTCATCCCATAGACAATCTGTGGAGGGAGCTGAAGGCTCAAGTTGCCAAAAGTCAGCCTCGAAACATTATTAACTAGGAGAGGATCTGAAAAGAGGAGTGGGACAAAATCCCTCCTGAGATGTGTGCAAACCTGGTGGCCAACTACAAGAAACATCTGACCTCTGTGATTGCCAACAAGGGTTTTGCCACCAAGTACTAAGCCATGATTTGCAAAGGGGTCAAATACTTATTTGACTCATTCAAAGGCAAATCAGTTTATAACTTGTTTTAAATGCATTTTCTGGATTTTATTTGTTTTTATTCTGTCTATCACTGTTCAAATAAACTTACCATTAAAGTTATAGACTTATATTATAGAAATGTCTGTGTCAGAGGTCAAACATACAAAATCAGCAGTGGATCCCAAAAAAAATCCCCACTATATATATATATATATCAAAGGTTTCTGGGAAGCAGATTTATGATGACCATAAATTGACTAATACAAAGGCATTTAAATTTAATAGTTTCATGTTCATCCTTGTCTATCCGGGTATTATTATTATATATTTTGTTCATGCAACAAATTATCAACGAGGGTGTGGCAAACACATACTACCAGACCTGAAAGAATTTGCACCTAAACAACAGTCTGTCACTGAATTCTGGTAAATGCAGAAAGTTGGTTCTGCACATGCGTGTAGCAGCAGCTGGTTGCACGCCTTTGTGTGGCTGCTACGAAACTGTTTCCTGCTTAAGAGTCTCATAGTTCACGTGTTGTGAGAGAGGCATGTTTTTTCTCGTTTTACTGTAAACGTCAGTATAGCAGGAAGAAGAAAAAGGCAAAGGGTTTTTAGTACACAATGTACCTGTTTGTCAGAAGCACCTAATTTCTCTGTGGTTAAACAGTTTTTCCCGTGCGAACAAAACTCAACATTTCAAGTTTGACAACATATTTAGCTAAATCCATGGGTTTGACCTAAAAGCATTTGCATTTTATTGCCAAGCTCAGTAATATTTTTGAAGGACTAAAAGCACGTGAAATGTATAGCATTTTAAACAACACTGAATGATTCGGTGCTGCATGTAAGCAAAGCTCAGGTTAGAGCTTGAACATGCAGGGGCCACTGTTGTTTTAATTAATTAATTACAGCGCTCTTCAGTTATTTTTATTTATCTTATTTTTTATTTTAATGGAATGGTACAAAGTCATTCATCTGGATGTGGCACTTACTATGCAAACATGCATAAAAAAAGGAAATGATTCAAATATATTAAACGGTCCTAATTTTTTTATATCAACTTCAAATTCGGAAAACAACTTATTTCGATTTATGGCTTGGATTTTCTCACAGTAACACATTTAAAGTAGAGCTGTTTGGAATATATATATATATATATATATATATATATATATATGAAATTATAACATTTTAAATTAGTTTTTTTGGGCATTTTTCATAGCAATAAACTCATACACTGCTTTTTTTTACTTTATCAATTTACTTCAGCTCTATGCTTCAAAAATAGGTAATACATAGGTTATAAATACTACAAAATATAATTTAGTACCATAAAATACTCTAAACATATCAAACTAGTACATTCATTTAATTTAATACAAATGAAGAAAATATTATAATTTGGTCATTTTTTACTGCCATGCAAGAAACCAAGGGCTAAAAAGTGAACTCAGATATGAATCATTTTTTTTCGTCATTGTGGATTTTTTTACTCATTTTGACAACATATTTATTCTAGCGATGTACCAGCTTTCACATGCTCATTCTCTTGCTCCTTTTCAGACAAACCCTCACACACACACACACACACACACACACACACACACACACACACACACACACACGCACACACACACACACACACTCGCACTCACACACACACACACACACACACACACACACACACTCGCGCACTCACTCACACACACACACACACACACTCGCGCACTCACTCACACACACACACACACACACACACACACACACACACACACACACACACACACACACACACACACACACACACACTCCCCAGCTGTATAAGTACAGTCAATTCCTGTTACGTACGCCACAACACAGTGTGACTTTAGACACCTGATAGGTTTCCCAGAAGACTGAGTTCAAAAGAGTTGCAGCAGTGACACCTCTTCCCCTTTATCACAGTCTCTACTGAGTAAAGCTACACTTATTTATAGAGAGAGAGAGAGAGATCAGCTGTTGCTACTCTTACACTACCAGTCAAAGGACTGAACATTTACTGCATTAATATTTAATATTCTCCAATGGCTTGTTTAATTGATTTTTTTGTGTGAATATAAACTGTCTTTGTGCATGAATTTCTTTCAATAAAATATTTTAATGTAAACGAATTCCATTTATTTGATTTGCATTGATCTATTGTGTGTGTGGCATACATATATGATATGAACTCCCTTAATGCTGTTTAAAAAGTTTTAAATGAAGTTGATTGAAAAAAAATTACTTCCATTTTAGTTATCATAGTTTTGAAAACTGTTTTAAAATTGGTAATAACGAAGAACAAGTAGGTGCGTTTGATCCATTGGCTAGTGGTATTATATTAAACATGTTATGTAAACGAAATCTGATCACACTCTCTGGATAAACTAACTTTATTATCATTCAAAGAAACAATGAGTTATATTTTCTTCTCTTATGTAATTGGCTAGTGTTTTCCCGCATGCGAGATAAGTCACTTTTGTTGTCCAAGGTTTTTCTCTTATATACTGTTTAAAACGTTAACTGTAATCCCGAGCTTCCTCATATCAGTCAAAGTCTTACTGGAAGAGCCTTGTCAGAGACCGTGAGAGGGGAGGAACAAAGTGAATATCTCTGAATCAACTTTAACCCTTCCAGACGAGGCGCTCCGGGAATCTGAATCATAGGCGCCGGCAACTCTGATTCATCTACATTTTGAACTATCTCAGAATCTGAGGTAAAACACTTGCGAGAAATGAAAAACCCAAAGACACAGAGTTCATTTTTACAAAAATAGTGCTCTTTAATAAATTACTGAAATGTTTTCTTGTGTTCATAAATATGTAACATCAAAACATGGTTGAGATGCCTTTACAAAAGATAACCGATCTAAATTCATCTTTATGTATGTAAACAGTATCACAAGGTAAAACATGGGTGATCTATAGACACAAAACACTCATGTGTGTTAATACATTCAATAAGAAGCAGTCTGCTTTGAGCTGCTCCTGGTACAAACCACTAAAAACACACATTTGTTCCAAAGTGTCGCTTTTTCAAGTACAAGCAGAATGTCAACATGTGTCCATCTTAATCTGTGTTCAGTCCTGTTGTGTTTTAAACGCTTTGACACCAGAAGTAATTTCTCAACGGCATGTCTGCTATGCCTCAGTGCTATGCTGTTACTCACTTCTTCCTTTTTCCCTTGAAAGGCACAAATATTTACTTGGAAGAAGGCGTCAGCTGATTTCTATTCAATGGCTCGCTGTCTCCCTGCTTGGCGGAGCTCACAGATCCGGGGCAGTGCAGAGGCAGTGATTGGTGCCCACAGAGTGGGGTACAGATACAGAAAACAGAACAAACGTCCATTTATTTAGACTGTTATGGCAAGAATGGTGCTTTAAGATCAATGCATCAGTGATAGCACTCATGAACGCACGCGGTCGACTGGCAATCTTCATGTACTCAGCTCAATAATTATCGGTCCAACAGGCTTCCAAAAAGCCGGCTAAAGCTAGCTTCACTGCTTCACTAACCAGAGTTCTTTAAATGGGAGCATCGTACTCTTGTAAGAATTCTTTTAGCTGTTGAGGCAGCTGCTCTCTTTTGCTGGAAGCGTCTATGTGTCCATTGACAGTCTTCCTGCAGAGATGCTGCAGGGAGGACATTATGCAAGGAAGGGGTCTCAACAGCTCCAGAGGGATCTTCTCGTCCTCCGTGAAGATGTAGTAAGAGTTCCTCGAGTTCCTGATGGACAGAGGCGAGGGCATGTAGTGATGGATGAGCTTCAGCACGCAGTCGAAGCGAGGCACAGACTGCATGCTCTTGGATTCTGTCTGAAGGTAAAAGGACTTGTTGTCACACTTTACCCGCAGATTCTTGGTGCCCGAATCGGTCTTAAAGCTGAGCGTGAAGAAGTGCTTGTTGTCCGAACTGTCCCGCATCAGAAAGGTCCCACTGGGCTCCATGCTCAACAGGTGAATGGCGTCTCTGCCGCTGATGGAGCCCCAGTAGAAGCCGCTCTCCTGGAGCATCCTGATGGCGTGCTGCACCATCTGGAACTGCAGCTTCGAGCTGAAGGTCTTGTAACGGTGAGACGACAGCCACATGCTTGCGTCAAACAGGCTGCTGCTCATTGCGTTGTCAAACTTGCTGTGGGTGACCATGGCGCTATGCACAAACCTCCAGCTGTCGGGAATACCACGCAGTGTGTAACGTTAGCTCTTACGGTCAAAGAGTGAGCCTTATAAAGCTGGCAACAGAAGAAAGATTTTAGGTTAGCACCACAGAAAACATACATTCGGTAAAACTGAATTGGAGTAAATGACTATTTTAAAGTATAGCGGTATAAATCAGTCAGTCAGTAATCAAACTAAGATATGTGATGCTGTTCTATCATTGTATATTAAAATACATAAAGTTACCCTTATTCTAGTATAACATTATTTTAACTTGGATTTGATTTGTTGGCATTACTTTTCTTAGTCCTTCTACATATTTACGATGTATGTGTTTATGTAAGTATATAAGATAAGGCTTTTATAAAGTATATAAAGCACTTTATAAATACTCTGATTTCAAAAGAAGATTTTTAAAGTCTCTCTTACCTTCAAGTCTCTTTTGGGAGATGAGAACTTTTTGTAATATCCAAAGTAGTAAGTCTCTACTCTCGCTGCTGTGAACTCGTGTCTTGTTCAGAGAAGTTAGTGTTGCTTCACTCTGCCGTGCTGAAGTTCTCTGTTATTTGTAGTGGCCTCCTAGGCATGTTCTAGTTTAGCTCCGCCCTCACTAGGGTTCCAGTAAGGGTAGGTTGTCAGTAATACTATTCCTGGTACTACACATGCTCTTCCCCTCCCCCTCTGTGCTCTTCCAGATCTGCCGCCTTACTGTAAACGTATTCCCTAACAACACAACACATCCCTATTGTTGATGAACCGTTCTATTTTACGAATTTGAAGCCCTTGTTCAGGAACTAATTCGCGTCATAATAACACGCGTGTTCTACACCGTCGTCTGTTTATATTCTATAGTTAATATCAAACGTATGGTATTTTGACATGTTTGTGCCCAGAAACATGACTATACTAAATGAAATTCGACTCGTAAGCTATGAAACGATTGACATGTCTTTCCTTTTAGTCATAATAATACACGTCTATCCACAAGAAGGCGCTAATGTTACCAGCTTGACTTTTAGAAGCAGATAGGCTAAGTAACAGTAAAATAGACAATAGTGAAGTAGTACAAAGTGCACGTTTTATTTTAGCTCATAAACTTGAATCAAATATACATGAAAATGCAACATGCATTTTAAACAATGCAGACATAATAATCAGATTTACAATGAGCTTTATTTGCCAGTTAAGTGTGCACATACACACATGGAATTGAATGGGGCTTCCAGAAAGTCTCTGGTATTTGCATATACATCAAATATTGACATAAAAAAAGAACAATTAAAAAAAAAGAACAATTATTAGCAAAAATCAGAAGAGTTGTACTTATTTGCACATTATTTATTAATTTGGTATATGTCTTATTAAGGTTTTATTAAGTTGTATTTTTTATTTTTGTTATTTTAGTACTTCAACAAATTACATTTATATGAAATAATATAACATTTTGAAAAGTATTTATATACATATGCATGTGTGTGTGGTTGTACATACACATATGTAGTTGTTTTTTGGTGTTTGGCTTAGTGTTATGTTAGAATCATGATTATACTCTTAAACCTTTTGTTCTTTAATATTTATAAAAAAAATGCTTTATTTTTCATTTAAATGTTAAGTATTGAACATTTTTGTATGCATTTGCCATTTTTATTTAATTTCTTTATTTTGTTTTAATGTGTATATATAATATTGATAAAGTATTAGCTTTTATTTTTGTATCTGTTTTAGTTGTTATAATACTACAATTGATTGCTCCTGTTGTCCTCATTTGTAAGTTGCTTTGGATGAAAGTGTCTGCTAAATGACTAAATATATAAATATATCAAATATAAATGTATTAAATATGTATCTAAAAGTGTATTAAAAAATACAATAAATATAATTACCGTTATAACCCTATGGGTACATACTTTAACGTGCAAGGAAAAAAATATGGAAGTGCATGTGAGCAGCAAAGCTCGTTTACTGAAAATGCTTACTCTATTGGTTATGATGTTTTGAGGCAGAATTATAAGCTAAAATAACTATAAAAATAAGGGTAGTCTGACTGGCTGAGAAAGAGGAACAGAAAGACACATCGTGGGGCTTATTAGAAACCAGACAAAATATACTGCCGGTCAGTTTCCATTAACACTCAGGGAAAACTGGCCTGGACTTTCCGCACCTTTCTCAAGCAGAGAGTTTTCATAAAAAGGATTATCGGTATCAGCAATATCATCTTCATGAGAAGTTTTCCTGATAACCCTCATATACACACAAATGCCTTCAACAAACTCTCTGTTTTACTTGGCTGTGTCCTCTGTTGACACAGTGGCAGCTCATCACAGAACAAGTGACTAAGTCGGAATAATATGTTAATAAGTCATTACACTTACCAGATAGCATTTGCTCAGAGTAAACATGTAATATTGATAATTGTTATAAGATCCAGGAAGAGTTTTATTATATTTAAACCAGACTCTAAGTGCGCTTTATCAAGTTCATCTTGTGAAACTCTCAGACAGTTGCGGAGGAAAGGAGATCAATAGATCAGGAAAGATAAGAGTTAAAATAAAAGTCTGGAAATAAAAAAAAACTGTGCTGGATATTGTTTACATTTGTGTGAAATGGTTTCGTCGTTACTAGGAAGTTGGCATTAAGGAAGAAATGTCCTCTTTCTGACTCATCACACTGGACTCTAAATCTGATGTTTTCTGTTCTGCTTCCAGATTTCCCCCTCTGCAATTTCACAAGTAAAGGGAGGTGATATTACTGTGCAATTTGTAAACTATCCGTAGAATGTTTCTAGAAAAACACGAGCAGTTTCATCAGAAATGTATACTTTTTAGTCATTTAGCAGACGCTTTTATCCAAAGCGACTTACAATTGAGAAAAAGTAACTAAAACTATAAGTTAAAACTCTATAAATACGATATATACACAGGATTGCATAAAATGACAAATGCATACAACAACATTTCAAAACTAAACATTTAAATGAAAACAAAAAATAAAGCTAAAAACAATTCAAAATATTAAAACAACAAAAGGTATTAGTATAAAGATATAAATATTATTTAATTTCCATCTAGTATGTTGAAGTAACGTTACTAAAATAACTCAAATTTATTAAAACTAAAACTAAAGAAAATACCTATAAAGACATAATAAATTCATACATAATTTATCTAAAATTAAAATAGATAAATCAAAACAGCAGTAGTTTATCAGTAATCCTAAAAAATAACACTATCAAAAACACATACTAACAAACAACAACTTACACATAGTAAGAATTGGTTATAAAAACTAAAACAGAAGTGAAAGAAGTAGTACGAAAGAGAATAAATAAAAAGCGATACTTATATCCTTTGCCGGTGGAGTCGCACGGTGGAGTCGATGGTCTTTACACTCTTCGGTCTTCACACGAGGAGGTCTTCACGCGACGACTGCCGCAGTAAACTATGCTTTTTATACCCATCTAACAAAATACTACTCCAATTCAGCTGAACACACTTTGCTTTATCACAATAAATGGCCAAGCAAGCCAAACTGACAAGAGACGCGATACGAGACCAAAAGTAACGTGATTTCAGCACGTCTCCACACAGTAAACAAAACAAGCGTTTCCTAGCAACAACAACACGTATGCTGTACTCCTAGACATTATTTATACAAAGCTTCAGCAGTATCCTTGCTGTAAAACAAGCATGCTGCAGTCAAGTCTCATTGGTTTACTTCCTTCTGGAAATATTACAGTTGGTCTCTCCTTTTCTTATCTTTGTGTACTCTGTAAGCACATTTTGTGGTTTCCATATTCTAAGATATACATAGTGTGTATGTATATATAAAAATAAAAAAGTAAATAAAATAAATACATTTTTATTTATTTATTGTTTTGTTTAAATAGATACATTTGACTACCAAAATATATTTTTCCAAATGATAAAAAAAAAACATTTGACCATTCGCAAAGAGCTTGATTGACAGGCGATCTGACCAATCAGAACACAGAGATTATGTGCCGCCATCTTGCCCAACAGCTATGGCCTGTCTCCATAGAAATACATATTAAAACGGGGTAAAAAAGATTGACTGAATTGAAACTTTTTCAATATAACTCAAAATGTGCGGAGGGTTAAGCTGTGCTTTTGTTGGCTTCCACGGTGACGGCAATAAGCTAAGATATTCCTGTAAAGTACTTGTTTTACGTACTCGAAAACCATGTCCGGCACTGTATGCTTTGCAGCGCCAAAGTTAAATGTGGAGTGTTAAATATTAAAATAATATGTTAAAACGTATGCGCTTATCATTCTGTGGACAAAATCCTGTGAACATCGCCCCGATAGGGAACTGTATGTACACATGTGCGCTCATCTGTTTTCAATGCAGCTGCTTCATGTAATCTTCCCACTCATTAAACTATAACAGGCCCTATACTGTAAGTGGTTTTCAAACCTGTCCAACAAGCACCCCTGCCCTGCACATTTTTTGTGTCTTCCTTGTCAGACACACAAAGTTCAGGTTTTACAGTCTCTTCTAACGAGCTGATGTGTTGAATCAGGTGTGTCTGATACATACAAAATGTGCAGTGTATGGGAGGCTCCAGGAACATGTTTGGGAACCCTTGCTCTAAAGCAATGGTTTTCAAACCTGTCCTACAACCACCCCTGCCCCGCACATTTTTTGTGTCTTCCTTGTCAGACACACCCAGTTCAGGTCTTACAGTCTCTTCAGGTGTGTCTGATAAGGGAGACATACAAAATGTGCAGGGCAGGGGTGCTTGTAAGACAGGTTTGAAAACCACTGCTCTAAAGTGATGAAAATATGGCGCTATGTACTTTTTAAAACCATTTTTATAGGTTTCATGTTATATTGTTGGCTTGGAAAATATGTAAATATGCATGCCCAGTAGCCGGAGCTATATTCCGTCTAGCCTTAACCACAAATCAGACAGAAGAGCAGATTACTTCGGTGGACTTAAACTTGAAAAATGGTGTGTTCCGCAGTTGAAATTAAACACTTTCTGATGTTTACTCATGTTCATTTCATGCTTTAAGTAAGTATGAAAGACGATCGGTTCATGTGTTTGAACTGAGGCAATACACAGTGATCTGTCACGACATTGAAGAGCCACAAAACTCTATTTATTGTTTGAATTTATTTTAAAATGACACAATTTAAAAGCTGAGACCTTGTTTAATATCAGAGGTAACCTGCTCTGTCTTTTCTGGGGTAAAAAGTATTGTGCACATTAGTAACATTGTTTAATTTCATGAGTCAGGCCTTATTATCAAAATTAGTATAAGTTCTACATGGGAACTTGATAAGCGTTTTATCTTCTGTGCTGATAAGATTGCAGTGAGGTTTCCTGTATACCATCTGTGTTTCATCATGATTCATATCGGGGGGGAAACCTTTTCTATGGTACAGTGGTAATGATGTGAGCTGCTTTTTAAAAGAAAAGAGCCTGATTCGCTTAAGCCATGTGATTTCTGATGATACAATGCTTTCAGACATGCAGTATTGTGGATGTAAAGAACAAAAGCATGTAGAACAGCAGACACCTGGGCTGGAAAAGAAAACACATCTACACATAAGCTCCTGTAATTGTGCGATGAATCCACAGTATTTGTTAACCAACAGACAGTATTATTTGGACGTGATAATAGTTGTCTTTTCTGTAAGGAAGTAAGACATGTAGAGAATGCATCTCATTTTCCTTGTTTTCTTTTGGAAAAAGAGGAAGAGGATTTCCTTTGGAAATTTTTTTTTAAAATTTGTTTAAGACATTTGTTTAGCAAATTATTTTAAAAGTGTAGTATAGAAAAAAAATGAAAAATATAATCAATAAAACAATAAATTGTGCTCAATAGTATGTCAATGGTGGCATTTCTATGAAGTTTAAATAACCGTTTCTTTCAACCCAGACTCACTGGAAATACATTGCCATGGCTATATATCACCCCCCCCCCCCCCATTTCCAGGGACTCACGTGTAATTGGATAAATACATAAATGTTCATTTTTAATATTTTTTTGAGAATCCTTGACGCCTCATGGACATCACCAGAGATTGGGTTTCCTCCTTTGTGATGCTTTGCCAGGCCTTTACTGCAGCTGACTTCAGTTGTTGTTTGTTTGTCTGCATTTAGTTTTGTCTTCAGTGAGTGAAATACATGCTCGATCGGGTTAAGATCGGGAGATTGACTTTACCATTGCAGAATATTTCTCTTTTTACCTTCAGAAACACCTGGGTTACTTTTCTGTACGTTTTGGGTCATCGTCCATTTGTTCAGTCAAAAATAAATATGTTAATTAACAGAAAAAGTACTGGAAGCTCATTAGACAAATACTAAATACTGGTAAAACACCTGTAAAAAAATAAATACAGAACATTCTTTCAAATTATACAGTATGTTTTGTACAGTATATTGTGCCCTATTTTTACTGATTTTCTAGAGTGTATGAAGCGCCGTCCGATCAACTTTGCTGCATTTGGCTGAATCTGGACAGAGAGTATATCTTATACACTTCAGAATTCTTCCGGCTGCTTCTGTCTTCTGTCACGTCATCAATAAACATCAGTAACCCAGTTCCACTGGAATTGCTTTGGATCATGAGCTGTTCCAAGCCTTCTCCAGACTCTTTTCTTCCCGTCATTCTGGTACAGGTTGAATTTCAGCCATCCAAAGAATTGGCAAAGTCTAATCTGGCCTTGTTTGTCCCTCTGTATTTGCTCTCGTGATGTCTTCTCTTGATTGTAGACTTTGACAGAGACACGTCTACCTCCTGGAGAGTGTTCTTCTCTTTGCTGGATGTTGTGAAAGGGTTTGTCTTTACCATGGAGAAGATTTTCTTATCATCCACGACTGTTGTCCTCTGTAGACGTCCAGTCCTTTTTATGTTTCTGAGCTCTGCACCAGTGCTTTGTCTTTTTTTCAGAATGTACCAAACTGTTGATTTGACCACTCCTAATGTTCCTGCTATCTCTCTGATGGATGTGTTGCCTAACAATCATCTGTTTCACTTGCATGGAATGATCCTTTGACCGCATGCTGTTGGTTCAGAGCAACAGATTCTAAATGGCACACTTAGAATCAACTCCAGACCTTTTACCTGCTTAATTGATGTAGACATAACGAAGGAATAGCCCACATCTGTCAACTGTCCAATTATTTATGGTACTTGAATAGGGGGAAGGTACATTTTTAAGAGCTGTAATTCATTAAACTTTCCTCCAATTTTTGATGAGAATACCCTAAAATTAAAGCTCAGAATGTGCACTTTAAGCTCATATTATATAACTGTAAATTCTGAACAATCACATGGCAGCAACTCAATGCATTTAGGCATCTAGATGTGGTGAAGACGACTTGCTGAAGTTCAAACCGAGCATCAGAACGGGGAAGAAAGGGGATTTAAGTGATTTTGAACGTGGAATGGTTGTCGGTAACAGACGGACTGGTCTGAGTATTTCTAAAACTGCTGATCTACTGGGATTTTCACACACAACCATCTCTAGAGTTTACAGAGAATGGTCTGAAAAAGAGAAAATATCCAGTGAGCGGTAGTTGTGTGGATGAAAATCCCTTGTTGATGTCAGAGGTCAGAGGAGAATGGGCAGACTGGTTAGAGATGATAGAAAGACAACAGTAACTCAAACAATCACTCGTTACAACCAAGTTATGCAGGATACCATCTCTGAACACACAACACATCAAACCCTGAAGCAGATGGGCTCCAGCAGAAGACCATACCGGGTGCCGCTCCTGTCAGCTAAGAACAGGAAACGGAGACAACAATTCACACAGGCTCACCAAAATTGGACAATAGAAGATCAGAAAAACGTTACCTGGTCTGATGAGTCTCGAATTCTGCTGCGACATTCAGTGAGCAAGTAGTACCTAATAAAGTGGCCAGTGAGTTTGTGTGTGTGTGTGTGTATACAGGAATGGCTTTAACCCATTGTAATGCCTATGTATGTGTATACCTGGTATGTATCCCATTATGGGGACCAATTGTCCCCACACAATAGCAAAACCAGTAAATTTTGACCTTGTGGAGACATTTTTGGGTCCCCATGAGGAAAAAACGTATACATTATACAGAATTAAGTGTTTGTTTTTTATCTAAAAAGTCATAATGTTTCCTGTGAGGGGTAGGTTTAGGTGTAGGGTTGGTGTAGGATGATATAAAATACAGTTTGTACTGTATACAAACCATTACGCTTATGGAATGTCCCCATAACACATACATCATTTTCCATGTTGTGGGGATTCCAACAATAATAGTAATACCCAAAATATTTGACCTTATGGGCCATTTTTTTGTTCCCATAAATTGTTTTTGTTATTGTTTGTTTGTTTTTTAAATGCAGAAATTATTCTGTGAGGGTTGTGTGATTTGGAGTAGAGGAGTAGTGTTAGTTGATATACAGTTTATACAGTAATATATATATATACTGTATATATATATATATATATATGTCTATGAAATCTCGACATAAAACGTGTGTGCGTGTGTGTGTACCTATTTAAGCATATTTTAGGGACATGTTTGTGCCCAGAAGTGAGCTAAACCTGACAAAACCTCCCAATAACTAATTTCAGGTATATCATCATTTAACATTATACAAATAAAAAAATTATAGTGCTCATACTGCAGCACTCTGTAGTATGCATACTAAGCAGTGTTCATTTCATTAACTCATCTGGGCTGACCCATGTGGGGCCCTCATGGAAATTGACTGGGCCATAGTTAGATAGGGCGCCACCCATCTGGGACCCACATGAATTTGCTGATCGAGATATTGCATGGATTTCTAAGTAAATGTGTGTGCACATGTGTTTATCCAACTGTACATAAAGAACTGTGCAGTAAAAGTCCAAAATTTCTGACGATAAACAATTATGCAGTCTAAATTTGCTAAATAGTTAGGTTATCAACATGCTAATGCCAAACAACTGATTGTGAGACTTAACAAGTACTTTTTGAATGACACAGAGTGTAGTCAGCATAGTAGACCCTGGTGGTCTGAAACTCTCTGCTGCAGTTTCCTGCCTGGACTCTCTCAGATCTTCTCATTCCATGGTTTCTGGCTGCTGTCTGCACTTCATCCATGCCTCTTTTTTCTAGTCCAGTGAGAACAGTAGAGCAGTGTTCAGCTAGAAGGCATTTGACAGTTACCCACACCAGCCTGTGCTCACATGGTTCTCCTGCTGTCCGTGTACCTTTAGTACACGCACAGCTCCTTCATTCTTATGAATATCTCTTGACTCCAAATACCAAAGAACCGGAGCAGGCTGAGGCCCGTTATCTTGTGCCCCGGTTGATCCCTTCCTCTGAAAGAGAGTTCCGGCCAACAGGAAGCTCCACTGGAAGCACACCAAGTCTCTCAGTCACAAGGGTTCACGAGAAACACGGAACAATCTGTTCCAACAATGCCAACTTAAAACAATCTGTTCGGGCTGTTCGGGTTTTTTCTCTCAGTTGAGAGAAAAAGCATTTATTCAGTTTAAAGAATTAAAGGAATATTTCATTTCCCCCCCCAAAAAATACACAAAATAATATCAGATTTAGACTTTGATTGTTTTAGGAATTGTAGACTGCTCTGGTAGAGAGCAGGTCTATCCACAAAAAATGTGCTTACATATTTTTACCAAGATTAACCGGAATTACATGGTCGGATGTTAAAAGAGATGATAGACAGATAGAGTAAGATACATACATCAAATGATAGTAAAGATGGTTACTTTTACATGATTAAATGGTTCTGTAATATATAAACATAACATATATTTCTGAAATATATACATGCATATGTGTGTGTATTTATATATACATAATACATATACATACATATATTATGTAAACAAAAACTTTTATTTTGAATGCGGTTAATTGTGATTAATCGTTTGACAGCACTAATTTCTCTCTATAACTCTCTACAACTTTACAAAGAACATCATTTAAATAATAATAATCAAACTAATAGTGCTTCAAAATCTGGACCTCCATTCACTGCCATTATAAAGCTTGGCATGTTTAATATAACTCTGAATATATCCGTCTGAAAAAAGAAAATCATATACATAGGATGGCTTGAGGGTGAGTAAATCATGGGGTAATTTGAAATTTTGGGCTGAACTATCACTTTAAATTATCACAACACATTCTAAGTCAAGCAAGAATACTTTCTTTTTTAACTTGAAACAACACAATATTCCTTATTTTAATGTTGAATTTTATGTATTTAAGGACTCATTTTTACAGTGCTTTATTGACTTTCCAAAAGTCATAAGCCATTTTGTTTAGTTGTTTAGGGTCACATAGTGATATATTATATTTTGGCTTTATTGGTTTTAAGAGTTTTCCATTGACTTGCAGTTAAATGTAGGTTAGGTGTATTTAAGCAATAATTAATGTAGGTCAAAACAGCAATATTGTTTGCCATTGTCATTTCTCATAAATAAAGTACAGGTGTCCACAACAAGGAAGGAAGATGTCAGTGAAATTTAACATGTAATTTCTTCTGCGAAGCAGGAGGTTAAGGTTTGCCAGGCTAACCCCAAAAAGTGTTGCATCATATTTAAACATTTACTGAAAAGTAGACATAGCCTATATTTTGATGAACGGGAATGCTAACATCTAGCTCTCCCCAGGTATCATAGAGCTCCTTGTTGTGAACTCAGTCTTGGCTTTGCAAACCATCTTTTTATGTCCTGGGTTTCCAAGAAACCCTAGCAGCATCTTTATTGTTATTCCCACAATGCATGCAGTGTAGAATGAAACACAGCCACTCTTGTGAGTTCAGCCTACAATAGTATCTCTAAAGCAGTCTCTGTGTGCGCGTGTGTGTGTGTGTGTGTGTGTGTGTGTGTGTGTGTGTGTGTGTGTGTGTGTGTGTGTGTGTGTATGTGTGTGTGATCCACTGTTGTTGAATCAGGCAAGAGTGTGTGAGAGCGAGAGCGGGAGGAGCTTCTCTCTTCTGGGAAACAGGCTGTAGTTAATTGGCGGCCTGGGAGTTCGCACATGGATCTATTTAGGAGAGGGGACGAGGAATCCCGCAAGCTAACATATCTGTCCCCACTCCAGCATGAGACATGCAACTCAAGCTAGGCTCACAGCAGCGGCTGCCAAGCGGGCATTGACTGCTCAGTATTTCCAGTATGCTGGCATAACGTGCGCTGGCTGCTGTCTAGTTTCCCATGCCTGCACAAGGAAACCCTCACACTGAGTTTGGTGACCAATGATGCAGTTTAAAGTGGGCAGGATATACCGCATTTACTTGTTTTAAACCACCCTCCATTAGTGCTGCTGCATATTAAATGAAGCATCACTATTACAGTAACACATTACAATAGTTTCACTTGTTAACATGCATTAGCTTACACCAGCATATATGCATATCTAATTTAAGCATGTGTGTGTGTGTGTGGTTTATGAGGACACAAATTTGTATAATGACATGGGTATGACATAGGTATTACAAGGAGAAGGTGATTTATGGGGACATTTTCAGTGTCCCCATAATTTAAAATGTTTATAAATCATACAGTGTGCGTTTTTGGAGGGGAAAGTAGAAATGCACCGTCTCCTGTGAGGGCTAAGTTTAGGTGTAGGGTAGGTGTAGGGCAATAGCACATACAGTTTGTACAGTATAAAAACCATTACGCCTATGGAGAGTCCCCGTAAACCATAAAAACCAACATGTGTGTGTGTGTGTGTGTGTGTGTGTGTGTGTGTGTGTGTGTGTGTGTGTGCTCAGCTTCCTTTGCCTTCTTGGAGGAAACACCTGCTTCACATTGCCTTTATAGTAATCATAACCAGAAGAATCACAATCTTGTTGCAGTTAAGCATATTGTGACAACGGATTGTTTCTGAGTTCTTGAATGTTTATTTATCTGGAGGTCGGTATGCTCACAATATATAAGATACATCAAATACTGACCAGCAGATACAGTTGCACAACAAAAGGAGAATGACTCACTTTTCTAGCACATCTATTGTTCAGTTGTCAGGTTTGTTAAAGGGCTCTTTGCTGAAGACACGCTGTGCTGTTTCCATGAGCTCACACTTCCCAAAATCTGTGTAAAATTACCAAAACAAAACAGCATTGCTTCTGATTTCGTTTCACATGTTGTTCTTTTTCTCTCTTGCTCTTCTCTCTCTTTCACACACACTTGTTCTTTCTGTTTCTGGAAAATGTCAAATTTCTACAAAGCACATCAGACGCCCCTCTGTTCTGTTCAGAGTGTGCAGATTTACAATAAGAGGGTGTCATGAGGAAATGTCAACATTGGGAGTATTGATAAAGAGTCCATAAAAGTCTTTAAATATATATGACAGTTTTCTGTAAAGTGTGTTGCAATTGTTTCGAGAACGATGCAACAAGGAAGTAATAGAGGACAAAGAAATGTGTCACGGATGCCCTTCCCAGACATTGTTATATGAGTGCTGTGACAATTAGCTCCCTTGCCTGTGAATGAGCAAGTTTGGATTTTATCCAATTATACTGTAGTTTTTCCTTTTTTGGTTAATGTATCACTAACTAGCGTTTGCTGTTATGTACATGCTGTGTGATCGTATTCACTGTAAACACATCTGTGACACGAATTACCAATGAAAATAATGTATCATCTGAAACAAACAGTATTACACTATGTGGCAAGACATTTGGATGGTTTAAAAGCAGAAATGAGATATGCATATCCATATAAAATGAGCTGTTTGAGATATAAATGTTTCCTTTAAGGGTGAGATGACTAACATGTGTTATGTCACAGACATAATAATCACCGTTGAGTTTTCCACACCAGTTCTTTACTCATTACTTTCTGGTATCCTCGTGCATCCTGCAAAAGTCACATGGTCGTGATGGATTGAAAGCTTCAGTATATTCTTGCCCAGACTATATTGGTATTCTTACCCAACTAGTCTTATAGCAACATATCTAATGTTTCAGTCTTGTGGGTGTATTTTTGAAACAATAATTTAATATTTAAAATGCCGTATAAAATGCATTATTGCAAAATACCTTGATTTTTACACTTTAGTTTAGGCGACAAATGTCAGTAGGCTATTCGTTGTTTTATTAGCATGCATATACTAGCATAGTGGCTGTTTATTAGTACTTATAAATCACATATTAATGCCTTATTCTGCATGACCATATTTTAGATCCCTTAATCTGACCTTATACCTAAACTTAACAGCTACCTTACTAACTTAAGCAGTCACTTAAGCAAAAGTTGTAGTTAATAGTGAGAATTAGTCCTCAAACTAAAGTGTGATCATTAGTTTATTAAATTATTCATCAGTGTTGGGGTAACACATTACAAATAATGCAAGTTACATAATCAGATTTGTTTTTTAAAGTAAATAGTATAGTTGTACATTACTTTTAAATGTATAATAAAAATATTTGAGTTACTTTCAACTATTTATTCACTGACAAGTCTTTCAGACTTGACGCTTATTAATTTCACTTTTGGTGGGAAAGGGCCTTTACACTTAAAAACAATAATCAAGATCAGCCCTGGTGACACGAAATAACGCAAATGTACCATATTGCATTACTTTCTGTAAAGCGGAACCACGTACAACTTTCCCCAACTCGGTTTTTATTATTGCAAAAAACACGATAATCCAAAACATTTACCCCTGGTTTCACAGACAATCCTTAAACCTAATCCCAGACTAAAATGTAAGTCAGAGGTCTTTCAACTGAAACCAACTTGCACTGACTAATCTTAAAATATATCAGTGCTTTTGTTTTGTCTCAAGATGCTCACCATCAATGTTTTCTTTTTATATACTTAAATGCCTTAATTTAACTATGGCCTAATCCTGGCTTAGTCTAAGCCCTGCCCGTGAAACCAGGCCAATGGATCATAAAGGCTGTTAGTATTAATCCCATTTTAAAAAACGTATTTCTTCATCAAATGATTAAATAATAATCATTGGTTAATAGTTTGTCATTTGATGCGGGATAGAGCAAAATAGGCTGATTTCCAAGCTTTTAAATCAGATTTTCTTGTTTTATTGTAGATAAATATAGATGAAACAGAGGATGTTTTTGTTTACACAGAAAACCCTACATCTTTTCCTCTTTGCAGGAGCTCTAGCAAAAATGCCGTTATGCTGCCACCTACGGGTATTCATCAGATATTGCGTACAGACTGTATTCCTCTTTTACAGAAATCTATTCAGTTTTGTGCTTTTCCTTTCTTTTTAGTCAGTAATCAGCTCTTATAAATGCAAAAAGCAAAACACAACCACAGCTGCTATAATATCTTTATTTCAGCATGATCTGGCAACCACTACAATGGTATCGACCTCCAGAACATAAAAATAAAAAAAGAAAGAAAATGGCACTCGACTAGTACAATACTGCTACACACATTTATAAAATGGAAACCAATATTCTCTATACACTAAAGTATGTACATCTTTGATAAATTAAACCAATACTGCTTAGATTTAATATTTCGCTTAGATCGATGGAAACCCAAGAAAAGAAGGTGACTGGAGAAACGCAAGCAGGCACTGGAGCATCCGGAGGACTTCTGATTCAACTGCCACTGACAGTCTTTATTGACATTGAACTTGAATTGTTATTATAGGCACATTTATTTATTTTATTAAAAGCATTTCATGTGAAAGTCCAAATTTTCTAGGTTAAACGACCTCACGTAAAATAAAAAACTAAACAAAACATATGCTAATTACCGTCCTGTCTGTCTGAGAGGTAGTACCAATGCATTATATCCTTGTAATGTTGATATCCCATAATCCAGTATTTATGCTTACGTGTTACACTGCAAACCCAGCTGCCAATATTCAAAGCACTGAAGCAGCTTCTCACAACATGCTAAATAAGCATGTCGTATTTCAAAACGCACTGGCGTCCGTGGAGCCGTTTACCGTTGGGGGCAAATCAATCGGCCAACAAATCTAGGGTGATTTCCCACCCTCCCGACAAAGGTGGATTTCCTTTGCAAATTATAGAAGTCTTTTGGAAAATGTTTTTACAATTAAATACAGAAATAAACCTCTGAGTACTAAGCTGCTTGTGCACGAAATTTGCTTTTTTACAAATACACTTATTGCCTGTACATATCATCAGCACGAAGGAAATCTTCCTTTTCTGATGCGCGTAGGAACTTTCGTTTGGTTTTCCACATTCTGTCAGACCTGCTGATTTCAGATAATGTAAGAGCGTGTGCAAGAGACGAGAGGTATAGAAAGAGGACAGAGCGCGCGAGAGAGAGAGAGAGAGCATATTTTGGTTAAGCGTGAGGGAAAAAGTTCTCTTTGGGGGTTTCAAGGAAGCAGCAGCAAGTCAAAAGCACACTGACTTCCTTCCAACACTCACACACAAACACACACACATGCACACTTGAGCTGAGCAAGAAGACGTTTAAAAGAGGCGCAGAGTCCAGCAAGGTATGCCCTCGCTGATCCGCTCTGGTTTGTTTCTGAAGCCGGGGTTGTTTTTCTCTCTGCAGAGCTCAGCGGTCTCCACGAGGGGGAGCAGTTCCAGTAGCCCCGAATCTGTAACACCAGCGTCCTGAGCAGCTCTAGTGTCTCTTCACAGAGGAGACCTTCTTCTTCCTCGCTGCCAGCACCTCGTAGAAAGGATCTCTACTGATGGCCGCCCTGGAGATGAAGAGGAGGAATATGAAGAGGAGAACTGCTTCTCTTCTAATGGTAAAGCTAAAGATTGCTTATTTGTGGTTAAATAGCACGTAATACTTTCTAATATTATCGATTTGACTGATACTATTGAATGAGAACAAAAAATGTGCACATTAAAGAACACAGATGCAGATAATTTCCATAATGACTAGCGCAGTCTACCAAGAGCGGCGCAAATTACCGCCTGCTTTTAAAACAGGCTTTTTTGGGTGTTAAATAATGGCGCAAATACCAGTAATTTGACAATATTGACATTGTTATTAATCAAATCTGAACTGAATAACAACACCATTGTCTTCTGTAAAGCTGCTTTACTGCTGAAATTCAGCAGTCCCTTTAAAGGGACATGCACCTACCCCTAACCCCACTCACGAGGCACTTTATTTCCACTTTTTGAAAACTCCATCCATTTTTTATGAAAATATATTATCTATCCCAAACACACATTAGTGGATGAAGTTAGTGTAAATAACCTCTGCCAACAAGATGAGCTATTTTCACTTTAGTGTAAATAGACACACTGAAACATAAATATCACAACTTAAATTAACATTAAATATTGACTTATTTCACTATGTCAGAAGAAAGTGAGAGTGGAGTCATACGAGGGACACAAAACTAACACTTAAATGATACATCGCTCAGTTATACATTTTTGTGTCAGTAAAGAATAATAACTGACTCCAAAATGATTGACCAATCAGAATCAAAACAGAGATTCAGTTCATTTAACAATTGTCTGGATCTGACCACAAATGAAGCTTCCATTACCATAAACGAGCTGTATTTAAACCAGAATATCCCTTGATGAGTAGCACTCACTTAATGCTGTTCATCCATTCATCTTTCTCCTCGATGGTGGGAGCGGAGATGCGGTAGAAGGTGTGATTTCCTTCCACGACCCGTCCGTCCGCCTCGGTCTTACACGCTTTGATCACTTGGTCCTTATTGTCAGGGATGAAGAGCTCAAAGCAGTACTGAGAAGCAAACACATGCAGACAATCACACATCTGACCACGAGGAGGAGACGCAGTGTCAACTGTCCCTACATAATCAGGAAAAGATCCTGTCTCTGCAGTTAAAACATAGCTGAGAAGGATGTTTTACCGGCTTCTTGTCCTCCACTTCACGGATGCTGAGGTTTTCCAGGGGGATGATGCCTCTTGGTTCTTTATCCTACATGAAAGGAGACGCGTTAGTTTAGATTTATTACAATTCACCATGGACCACATGATAAAGCCTTAGGAAAAATCTCAAATCAAAACATTATTACCAGCTTTAAGAACATATTGCTGAAAAATACATTAAAACAATACAGAAATCAGTTTGTCTGGTCTTTTCTTTGTTAATGCTATTTATGCTTTTCGTAATAACTTTCAGCCATCGATAAATGTGACTAATTTAGTGGTTCTTTAAAGAAAATGACATTACGACTCTTAATTTTTACATTAATTGAAAAGTGAGAAATACATAGCATGTAAATTATAAAATGATATGATAACAACTATTTAAATCGTGAAATAATTATACAATATGAATTACAAGTATTTAAAAATATGTATTTTTTTGTTTAAGTTTTATGTTATATTATTGTATTGTAATATGAATTTATCTATTATTGGGTCAAGAAGTGAAAAATGGTTTTGCATGTCAGATATCAGTCTTAAAAAAGTCATATCTGTCTACCTAGTTTTTTCCAGTACTTACAGTAGTGTACTCAAAGTAGTAAAGGCAGTTATCTGTGAGAATGAACCACCGTCTTTTCCATGTTTTGACGCGTCCCCCTGAGGAATAAAAGATGAGTGTTAGTTTTCCTGAGTCGTCAGACGTCACAGATCCGTGCAGCTGAAGAGAGGAGCGGCAGAAGAGCAGACAGACAGATGAACAGACAATGAGAGCTCTTCTACAGCGAGTCAAAGTCCAAAAAGGCCCAAGCACAGCATTCCTTACCAGCACCACACCATGCTCAATAAAGCCACGGTCCAACACACTCCACGAGTCGACCTTCACAACTATCAGACATCACCTGAGAGTTCCCATTCCTCTGAACCCCACCCAAAAACTCCGTTTAGCTCCGAAAGGACCAGCCAAAGTTAAATGTGTTTAAACGGAGCAATATCCACGTGATGTTTGCTTTCCAGACACGTGAAATACACACAGGTTGTCATTTCCAAAACGGTCTTCTGCACATTATTTCTTGACCTCTCTTATGTTCTTAATAGCATAATTGGAAAAAATGCCAAAATATTAATACAATGTAGATTTGAATAACAATGGCTAAAACTTTTGTTTATTTTCTACACTTAAAATATGACATTTTTGTAGAACAAAATGTGTGTTTTAAAATGGGCTTTTGGTCTGTGGTTAACACAAGCTCAAGATGTGCTTACATTTTATTCAAAGGCATATAATATATAAATAATAACACCTTGTGATTTTTAACAGTTATTAGTAGTCTTAAAAAGGCTTTGTTTTATAAAACCGAACAGGTAAATTCAGGGTGTAGTTCATTTATAGCATATGTTTAGCTTTTTACTTCAGGTGATTGTATTAAAGCTTTGCAACTGTGTTCATTTGTGAAGATTATCTCTTTTTCTTCAATAATGGCACAACCAATTGAAAACACTAACTGACTTTTTAGTGTGATGGGAACTACTGGATTGGCCTAGAAAAATACGTCAACACTGCAGCGCTCTACTTCAGTGATAATGTTAACCACCTAATTAACTAACAGACTATGTTAGTAATCTGCTGTGACAGACTCTGACGGCAGGTCAGTGCAGTACATTCTTAAGCTCACATTCTTGGGACATTCTCCCACGTCCCTCTCTATAGGGACCGCAAGGTGAACACAGTGCTCAGTGATCCGAGGATGACCTCTGACCTGCGCCACCCTCGTTTCCTCTGCAGGGAAACCTGATCACAGAAGCAAAGGAGATGCAACCAAAAACACTTTTAACTGTGTACAAGTGTGGTTGATGTCTGTAGACATCTTTAAATAATTTAAAACTTAATATGAAAGACTATATCTACATGCTCAGAATTATATTTCAATGTTTATTTTGGCTGAGAGGATTTTCAAGTGTGCTGTACAAGTACCATATGAAGTCTCTCAGTGAATGCGAGCTCATAAAAGCTGCATGCATAATGATTATCATATCACTGATATGAAATCAGTAGCAAAATGTTATTTAGGCCTGTCGCGATTACTGATGAATCACCTGATCACGGTTCTTTTATCGAATCACAAATATTTGAGATAACCATGATACTACTGCAGTTTTTCATTTAATAAGTTTATAATCAAGGATTACTGAGTGTAACGGTCAAAAAGTGCTCTGGTTTTACTGTTATTTTACATCCTTGTCCCGCTAAACATCCTTGGGCCTTAGAGTTTAATATAGCGCTAATGACTCGTCAGAAAACGAGTCGCTCATTTTATTTATGAAAATAATAAAACTCTGCTGTTAAGTATACAAAGACACTTCTTTAGTTCTTTATTCATAGAAAATAAAGGCTTGTAGGTTCACTCATACTATATTGTATTATATTACCAAAATTTGCAATAGTTAGGATTTTTTAAGATGTTTTTTTTAAGTCTCGTGCTCACTATGACTGCATTTATTTGATAAAAAACATTATCATTGTGAAATATTATTACAGTTTAATGTATATATTAGCAGCAATAATAATTGATGATAACTGAGCAGCAGCTCTGCATTTTAGAATTATTTCTGAAGGATCATGTGATACTGAACACTGGTATAATGATGTGGAAAATTATGTCAATATCACTAATTCAATATTATATTATAATTGATGTCTGCTGAGCTCCAGTGGGAATGCACATTGGCACAATTTTTTTTTTTACAAATTAGTAGTTTTACAGCAGTAAAGAAAATCATATGGCCCTATAATTACATGTTTTCCTGTAAAACATACAAAAATCAGCTTCAGCACAAAATGCATGACCTTGACAGGCCTACTGTTGTTTAAATTAGTTTTCTATGCAATACAGCACTGCACACAAGCAGGTCATGTCAACCACCCGAAAGCATTCCAAGCACTTCTGCTAAACAGGAAATGATTCTCCTGCATTGTATTCTAATATTGGCATAAGCGACAAACAAAACAAACACTAATCAAAGCACTACAGCAGGTGAGAGGTTTCTGAGCAAGCTGATTGGTTGATTGAGTTATCGGCTGTGATTAATGATCACTCCAGCTGCGGGCGTACAGCAGAAACCCCGTCCAGAAATGCCTCAGAGAGGGAGGAGATTTGTGGAGGGGGTGTGAAGAGCTGTGCTGGGCTGCAGAGGAGGCAGACTGACTGACTGACTGCTTGACAGACACTGATACAGGGCTGGGTGAGCGATGGGCGTTCCTAGTCAGGTCTCTGATGTGACAACACGAAGGCTCAAATATTACACTAATGTATGTGCTTATCTCATATTCTTGACTTGTAAGAGAATCAGAACACTTCGGATATGGTTTGATTTTGGTTTCAGTGATTCACAAAACCCACTCTCACCCAGCATCCTAGAGGTGAGTCCGATTTGACCAAGCACACACACACACACACACTTTCCTCAGCACTGCAAATGGCATCACACACACACACACACACACACACACACACACACACACATCTATATTTACATACAGCATGAAGAACAGCAGTCTTTGGTCCAGATGCAGTTTTCTGACTCAGTCTAACCAGACCAAACACCACATCTTGTGCACTCCAGACATTCAACCATTAATGATTGAATATCATTTTTAAAGGAACAGTTCACAGAGAAATTAACATTCTGTCATCATTTTGTTCCATTCCCCTATGATTTCCTTCCTCGATAGAACAATATTTAGAAGTATGTCCAAGCTGCTCTTTTCCAAAATCTTATATGCAACTTTATTTCACGATAACAATATTATTTTTGCTAAAAATAATAAATTTTGCCTAACATTTGTTTGTCCTGACATCATTTTAGGTTTTCTATTTATTTATATTTAGAAATGTCTCATTTCTCGACAATTCACTGCAAAAACTAACAAAAAATACTAGCCTAACTAATGCAAGTAAATGCTCAAAAGTATACAGATAGTAAGAAAATATGACCAATGAAAATAATTCAGGGCTATCTTTGTCACATCCATCTATACAAAAAACCAACAACAAATCCTACAGAAAATGAATAATTAAAGGAAAAAAAAACTGCATAGTCTTTTATACATTAATTAAATATACATTGACTCTTATTAAATCGACAAAAATGAGTCATTTAAGAGCACTGAGTCTTTTGTTGTTTAATTATCATTATACAGACATGTATGTGTGTTAGGCTGCTGTCACTTTAAGACCTAAAGCACAAATCTAATATACTGATACACATGATTTTCTACCAACTTTTTATTTTTACTTGAGAAATAATCAGCTGTGTTTTGTGTATTTGCCCATTTAAGCACAATAGGACGCAAACCTTTGCATCTGACAGGCGGCTTTATGTTCGCGTGCTTGGGGCTTGTTTACATAGAAACTTTTCTCAGACATTGCGCAAGTACTGAACGGAGTTCTCTTTTGCAGTTTATGGTGCTTAAATGGTTTAAAATCACTTGATTGATTGATTTATTTGATTGGAATGGTTTAATCTCAAAGAGACGATAATCTAAAATATGTAACAGTTGACAAATGTATACCAGTTTATAGCAGCGTATCGCTCACTCCTACATAAAATGAATCTGAATGGGGACAGATGCTGTGTTCCTCAGGAGAAAATCATATGGCACAACACGAGGGTGAGTAAATGATGACAGAATTTTCATTTTTGGGTGAACTATGCCTTTAATCTTTTATTCTGATCCCTTTAATCTTCTTTTTTGCTGTTTTCAATGGTGTTTGTTGGGCTCTGTTCAGACTGAGAGGAAGCAGAAAATACTGCAGCTCCCAAAGTGGAAATGACACAGAGAAAACGTTTCGAACACCACAGCAAACAGAGAGAGGTGTTCTTCAATACGGTGGTCACGAAATCAAAAACCAAGCACCCGCCACCACACAGAGACAGGGTGGCACTTGGACAAAAATCACTGATTCAATGAACAAAACGAGCGATCAGACAAACAAATGAAGGAACATGTAAAAACTAGAGTAAAAACTCATGGAAAGACGAACCCCATGGGAGAAAAATGAACCTATAGTGGCTAATAACAGAAAGAGCGGACGACAGGAAGCAAGGCTGATCACCAAAAGCACCTGAGAGCGAGAGATGAGCGATTGTTTGGGAAGAACAGGTGTACATACCTCCTGAGGGAAAGACAACAGCCAAAATCATGGGAACAAACAAACAAACGAGGAAGAAAAGGAAACAAAAAAATGTAAATTAAATAGGAATTCATACTCCCCACACGCTTCCTCTCTGATCAAAGGAAGAACTTGTGCATTTCCTGTTGCTGTGAATTACGGAGGACCATTCCAAAATAAAGCAGGGGATACAAGTACAAATATACACTGGAAAGTATTCAATTCACAAAATGTACCACTGCTTTCCTGTCCATTTCAATGAAGTGGGAAAATGTCTCTGGGTGCAGTTTTGTTTTCAGCGGTAGACTTTTTCAGACCATTTTAAGTCTTGATGCTCCTACCGCAAAGCAGTATCACTGATGTATATGTATGAATCATATTTGCGTAAATTATATGTTATTTTACATGACTACAATATAGGACAGACACTGGTCAACTTTGGTGACCGGCTTTTGAAGTTAAATATTGTATTTTTGTTGCATTTTGTCATTTCAAACAATAATTGGCGGGCTCTCTGTGAAACCCTGAATGAAGATCCCTGTATCATTTGCCTGACATGATTTATGCTTTCTATGAAGTCTCTATTATGCTCTGAAGCTGTGGTTCTCAACCAGGTGGCTTTGAAGAATTATAAAAGTGTGATTTCTAGACCTCAAACGTCATATAAATTAATACAATTCCACTGCTTGGGAATTTTTCTACATTTCATGAATACACATTTTTCTTGTTATGCCTAAATATAGAACGTGCACTCATAGGTGTTTATTTGTATTTTACAGTAACCACGGATATAGCTTTATATAACTAATTATTCATTAAAATAACAACCGGTTGTTGTATTATAGCTGAAAACTGAAGGAGCGGTTTCTCTTGCAGCTCTCATGACAGTGACTCTGATTCCTAACATCCGACCGAGTTATGTGTAATTATAAAAGGATGTGTTCAATCTCAAGCAGTTGATTCATAGTGATCATGAAGTGTGATTACCTTCATATGATGAGAGAGGAGATATTGATCCATCAAGAGAGCAAAGGGAAAGATGTGCTACTGTATAATGTGTAGAAATGTTGTGAAGATCATAGAAACGGGCTTACAAGAAGTGTGTGTGTTAACCTTAAATCTCACACTCAATCCATGTGTTCCATCAGGACATCTCTTATTCAAGTGTAAGTACATGTGAAGGTAAAACTGAATACATACAGTATTTTACTCATGTAGTCCCACTCACCCAGTTTGAGCAGCCAGCCCTCTCTGTCTGGGTTGAAGAAAGTGTGTGTCAAGTCATTGCCATCATCCTCAGGGATTTTGAAGGGCTCGTTCTTGATGCTATCGTATAGATTCTGCCAGAGTCAAAGCAAAAGACAATGAAGTTAACCATAGACACGCACAAACAAGCACATACACTCCACTTACAGAACAGCAGCAAATATCTGTATATGTTAAGACGCAACGCAATAGAAGTGGATGCAAGCTATTCGTTCAGAATGGTTAGGCAAAGTCAAGTCACCATTATTTATATAGTGCTTTTTACAATGCAAACTGTGTCAAAGCAGCTTTACAGTATTAAACGGGGAGATAGTGTGCCGTTCTCCTCTGGCCAGAGTTTAAATCTAGGCTGCAGCACAGTCAGATTGTGCAGAGGACTCATCTGGTTCCTGTGGTCTTGTCCCGATGGCCATCTAGCAGACGAAAGTCCTCTATAAGAAGGTGCAACCATGGCCTACCTATAATTTTAGCTTTATTTGACATTTTATTTTAACTTTATTTTACACATTTAAATCTTTTTTCATTATATTACATTATATTGATTATATTTTTTCAAAATATATTCAATGATTATATTTTTACAAATTATACAAATACACCATTTGTCATACATGTGTGGATACACATTATATTCCAACCAAGAAGCATATTCTTCCAAAGAGATGTTCACAATCTACACAATCACTATTACACTATTCCTGTAAATAGTAATTCAAGCTCTATTCTGAATAAGGCACGTTAAGACATGCTTTTCACTTCCTGCTATTCTGTTTTGCTTGCCATTACTCTGCATTTTCGTTATTTAATCACATGATTTATTTCCATTTACATCCCTAATGACAGCAATGAATAAAGAGATATGAGATAAGGGCGAATTAGAAAATGCTGGATAATAACTCTTTGAATATCAGACTGTTACGGTTTGTGCACCATTTGCAAATAGTTATATCTTCTCCTTGTTCCAAAATGTGTGCTTGACATAAAACCATTACCTTGTACATGGTCTCAGAATCAATTTGGTAAGGACAAGCACAGATATACGGTACACATAACCATAAAATATATACATTTAAGGAGCCAAACATGTACAGAAATATTTTTGTGCTCATATATATGTTCACTCATTTATTAATTCAGTCAGTCATACACTCGTATATGACTCTGGAGCCTGAGCTGAAACTATACTCTGCAGGAAACTGGCTATAGGACCAGAAATGAGCAAGTCAGGTCTAATGTATAAAACATTGGGGACACATGGAGAGTAAAATAAAACAAAAACATAAACAACAATATAAATACATCTACAAGCATAAAAAGAAGTGAAAGGATACCAACCCTGAGCAAATCTTCTGGCAGGTCTCCTCCTTCATTAATGCCTCTGTTCATGGAGATGAAACGCTCTACGGCAGGCTTGTCCTTTACGTTTGGGTTGTGAAGGCTGGTGTTTAACATGATGATGGCAAAGGACAAAATGTAGCATGTGTCTGCAAAAAAAACACTGTTTGTCACAACCGTTCACATTGACATTCAGCATCTTTCCATCCCTGTCATTTAAATAGTTCACGTTCGTACTGTAAGTCGAATTAATGCTGACAAGTAGTGGTATGATTGTGAAGTTACTGAGGGCAAACATGACTGTTGGAAATATAGGCTACTGATAAATGTAATTTATTTAGAGAAGATCGCATCTGTCCAATTCAATATTTCAAACTCTCAATTTATGAGCATTACTAGGGAAATCAGTATTGGTAAAACACAGCTCATGTTTCTTGGAAATGCTATAAATGCATGATTAAACACTGAACACAGAGTAAAATGTAAAGCAGACCGGTGGACTGAAAGACTCCCGGGTTGCATTGGCAGTAGCGCTGGGCAAACGCCTCCATCATTCTGTCAATCTTCTGTGCCTCTCCAGGAAGTCTGAAACTCCAGAGAAACTGCCTGTGTGGAAACAGATGCCATAATGATATTAAAACACATTATATACCAGAACATTCCCAATGAGATGTGTGCGTCAGGATCAAAACACTAAGCACTGAGATTAAATGACAAACTTATTGTAGAATATACTGGTTATATTTACAATGAAATATCAGTGTACTGCTTTTTATACAGTAATTACAGTAATCATGTAGTAGTATTTTTTGATATATTTCAAACAGCAGCTGTTGCCACATTATGATCTCATTATTTTGCATACTTGGGTGTCTGATATCACAGCTGATAGATTGAAATACTGTACCCAATGAATTGTGTTGTTTGCATACTGCACACAATAGCAAATATAGCAGGTCTTTCATAAATTCCAAATGTATTATTTCCACACATTATACATACTGCGTATAATGAAATGGTAGGTAGTATGTAATTTGGAACATACCAATAGAGACAGTGAGACTAAGTGAGCCCACACTGGATTCTACAGTCAGTTTTACCTGAGAGCCTGAACCAGGTTCAAATCTGTGAACTCATGCAGCTCCACAAAGGCATGAAGGACTTGGAGGTTTAAGTCATCCCTGTTGAGCAATTGAAGATTAGAGCAAGTGTTAAGTAACATTCAACAGACAAATGTATCCAAAGCAACCTATAGTACACCAAAGACTATAGAATACCCAAGACATGTCACTCGTACAGTTTTAAATGGGGAAAAAGGCAATGCTTAATATGGCCGCTCGACTGCAAGAAGTCCCGATTGCTATAGAAACAATCATCACTCTGAGACGCGCGTTCAGGACTGCGCATGCACACTGGCTGATAAGCTATTTATAACACTATTTGAGCAAAAGAAACAACATTTATGACACATATGATTCCATTGGTGATTTCAAATATGAACTTTAATCGTAAGCTTAGTGAACAGCTTTGGAGAATTGTATGTTTCCCCATACAAAGTGATAGGAGCTGCACTTGGATGCCCGAGAGGCGTTTCAAAGATGGCCGCCAAGTGACATGACTGGTCTTAAAGAGACTTTGAGTACACTTAATTGTTTTGAGGGATAGTTCACTCAAAAAGAAACATTTTATATTTATATAATATTTTTTGTTCACCTTATGCTTACCATATATTTAAGTGTTCGGTGCATGTGCATTGCTAATTATTTATATGTGAATGAAAATCTAAATTAAAACTGTTCATCATATACAAATGATTTCTCTCTTTAAAAGATTTGGATTAAACTACTTGATTTATATGAACTACTTTTATGATGTCTTTATGAACTTTTTGATGCTTGAAAGTTTTGGTGGAATTAATTTTCAATGAAATGTGTGTTTCAAAGATGAGTCTTAAGGTTTGTAACGATATGAGGATGAGTAAATGACAGAATTTTCAATTTTGGGTGAACAAACCACCCACAAATAAATATCCTGTCATTTTTAATAAAACTTAAGCCAACCCTTAAGACAATATATATAATTAACCAAATTTTGTTTGTTTCTGCAATATATAAATCTATTGTAGAAACGTAATTTCCTGTAAAGCTGCTTTGCAACGATTGTATCGTAAAAAGCTCTATACAAATAATCTTGAATTGAATTGAACTTATGTTGTTTCAAACCTGTATGAAACACATAAAAGGAGAGATTTTGAAAAATGTACTGGCTGCGCATTTCCATGCAATGAGGATAAGAAAATGTGTCTTATGTGTGGATAAAAGTTCATAATTCAGTCTCTTGCACAAGACTTATTCAAGACAAAGTGGATGTGAGATTATTCAGCACTGCGCCATTTTTCAAAGTCTTGCCATTTAACCTCTACAAGCAGAGGATGTGATATCCCTCATGGGGTCCTCTCTACACCCTTTTCCCAGTGATCTGGTGACAGTGCACTCGCTGAACAAAGCACCGCAGAACCCTCTCTGCCAGCGGAGCTGAAGTGCTCAGAGATACAATCTGATCTGTTGTCTTATAGAGCCCTGCTCTCCATTTCCTGACTTTTTCAGCAGCCACACCCAGACCGAAGCAGTAGAGAAAACAAGGAAGAGGGGTGGGAATGAAATCCAAGATGAGACAAAGTCACTAGGTGTTGCCCAGTGAACTAGAATAACACGCCTCTGAATTACTGAATTTGAGTCCTGTTTGAGTCAACATTCCTTAAATATGAAGTCAAATGAGCTTAGTGTCAGGATAAAAGCCTAATCACAGACAGATGCAAATGGGATTTACAGAGCAATCTACATTATCCTGTATATCTGTACAAATTACAGTAAGGAGATGACACCGGCTTCCAGGAATTTAGCACAAAGACCGGCTGACAGATATTAAACTAAACTAACGTTTCAAGTAATGGTGAATGTAATGGTATAGAAGTAATATAATGCTGCTTCCAAGTTTTAAAGTCAAAATTGTTCTGCGATATGAATTTTGATGATTCTGAAACAACGGGTAAGCTACATTTTATGCAAATATGCAACACCAAATTAAAGGATTGAGTTATCTTTTGAGACACTTCACAGTCACATTTACCATTGAACAGGAACATTTTGCATCGCACTTTTCAATAGGAATCTGTGTGATCAGTAATATTTCGTAGGAGGAAAACATTTCCCCACACAGATTTTTCATCATGAATTCACCGCGCTGAGCAGCAGAATGCTGTTTGGGATGAAGTCGACTTCAGTGGGAGCAGAGCTTTGTGTGCATCTCTACACTACTGACAGTGGACACAATGGACCTTTTAGACAGTGAAATTTGGCTTATTTCAGCATCTTAAAGAAACAAAGATGGATAAACTGCAGCTACTTGTACCAATTAATGCCTAAACCCTGAAAAAAATGACTTGCATTAGTCAAACATAACTATTACTACTGGGTTCCGTCATTTTATCTTCTATTGAGTGAATGGCCCTTTATCTGACCCAATGGACGAGCACTGATATCCACACACTCACCTCTCTCCCAGGTAGTCTCCTATTGCAGTCTTGTTAAGACCTTCACCCTTGTAGAGGAAGCGTGCGATGTCTTCACTGGTGTTCTTCAGAAGGTCATTTTCAATGAGGAACTGGATCCCCTACAAAAACACGTGTATAGAAGGTGTTTAGCCTTTAAAAAAAGACGAAATGAATTCAGTGAATATGCTTTGATAGACTGCTTAATCACCTTTTTGGGGTCCATGTTGAATTTCTTGCGGCCCATTGCCACTTGTTTGTTCCTCTGCATGTTTTTCCTGCAGCAATAATAATGATGTTTTAAACATACATTTCTGATGTTAATGTTTTTATGCCCTTTCACAAAGATCTCATAAGGTTTATTTCATATACAGTCATACTGACATCCTCCATAATCTCTGACTAATGGATTCAAAAGTGAAACCGAATTGAAATCTGGTTCTCATTTTTAATGTTTAATTTTTTTTAAGAGTACTGGAATCATTTTTGAATCTCTACATTCTTTCACACACAGAAATACACTGACAGTTGTCTGGCAATTCTCTATTGTGCTTAATTTTGGTAGATTGTGTAGCTAGATGCTAAGATACTAGTCAGATTTGACCTCAAGAATGACTCACAAAGTGAGCGTGTCAGTGTAAGCGAGGTGCGTATGAGTAGTCTGTCAGGGGACACCCACTCACCTCTCCTCTGTTGAACCCAGGTTCTCGATCTCACTAGTCACTTCGGCTATCTCATCTTTCAGGCGCTGTGGGGAGAGGACATGAGATGGTTCAAATCAAAAGAGACTCCAGAGATAACAACACTACTACAGTGGTTGATAAAGATGAGAAATGAAACAAAAAGACATGCACATTCTGTTGTGTTCTGAGTAAAACAACCCCATTTACAGTCACCGTGTCTAACAAAGAATGATAAAAGTTTCAACAGCAAGTTATTTTCCATCTTCGAAGAAAGCGGAATTCAGCATGAAGTAACAAAATCAACCAATCGAGGTTGGCTTCTCCTACCTTACTGTTTAAACACACTTAACTGGGCATAATTAGGTCAATGTGTAAAGGTCTACTAGAAGAGAGTGCTGTGGTGGTCTCTGCATGTGCTCTGTCCCACTTCACTGAGGCCTGACATTAACGGCACAAATCTAATTCCAGCGAATTAATCGTTTGCTCTAGACTGCTCTGGTTGATATAAATGTCATAAAAGGAGTACAACTGGAGAAAGGCCCCAGAGTAAATACATCAAAATTGGATTATTTCACCATGTGTTTGTAGAGATTAATGGAGTTAGGGTACAAGCCCATCTCTTCTGCCAAGGGTTTAGTGACGGTCTGGAGCCAGACTGGTTCAGAGGTCACACAATGAATTGCTTTCCCTCCGCGTATTCATTTTTCCTGTTTAACCACCAACTGTATGGTGGTGAAATTCGCTCAAGTGTTTGTTCTTGTCTGTTTATATGTCTAAAAAAGTCACTAGCAAAGAAAAGGCTGTTTTGGTTTCCCCAGACGTTCGTCTTCCCAACGGAAAACTGCCTCAAGAACAGAACCTCTCTGTCAGAAGACCTTAACATGTAGAAATGTGATTTAGCGAGGGGAGGGACGTTTTCTTAAATTTGTTAAGATGTAAGAAATTAAACATTACCATGGAAAAAGTCATTTTAAGCAAGTGTGTAGTATACTGGAGGTCAGTGCCAAGACAGATTGAATCGATGTGATTGTGTCATAGTAACAAAGCTGAAAATGATCAACATTTAGCTCATGTATGAGTGTCCTTTCCTGAACAATTCCGCCCTGTTCCGGTCAGCTTGAGTCATTTCCCATTTGGACAAATCGTGTTCATATATTACTGGTCAGATTATACATTATCACCACTTATATTTTTAGATTCTTGAAGTTTTTTAATAGCAGCTGTGAAATAAGACGAAATGATAATATAACTAATGCCTTTATTTTTTTATCTAAGCAACTTGGCACATTAATAGAGAATGTGAATGCCAAAGAAAACATTTCAAAATAACTAGCAAGAGTAAAATATGGGACATCAGTCTGTCTTTGCTTTACTATAACTTGCCAAAAATGTATCCATAATATAGGTATTTCAAATGTCAAAATCTGGTTTATGACAAATTTCTGTTTCAATGTCGTTTGGCCACTGCCTGCTTCAGCAAATCTCTGATGTGTAAATAAACATTTAATAAAAGATGAGGAGATATTCAGCTAAACTCATTGGAGGACAGATGCAGAGACAGCAAACAGCTCTCTGAAAAACTGAAACATTCAGTCACTTTATTTTAAGACTCAATTCTGGCTATTAACAAACCATTAACTATGGATTTTGCCTAAATAATCTCCTAATTTGCTGCTTATTAATAGTAAGTAAGGTAGTTTTAGGGATACAGAATATGCTCATGCAGAATATGTGCTTTATAAGCACTCATAAACAGACAATATGTTAATAATAGGCATGCCAATAAGGAGCTACTTAATAGTGAGAATTGGTCCCAATACTAAATTGTTACCAGACATTCAATGATTTAATAAGAAAAAGAAAAACTACTCAAACATTACTCTGAAACCAAAGAGCCTCTACTAGACATGGAGCTAAAACATTCAGAGCTGGAGCTGAATGAATGATACACCCCAGTTCTTCATTACCTGAATGTCGCCCAGCAGCTCCTGCTTTCGCCGGCGGATGTTTTCCAGCTCTTCTTGCTCCTCGGGCGAGAGGTCGTCAGGCACTGATGACAAGAAAAAGAAAAACACGGTCAGTCAATCAACTTGAAATGTTCTGGTAATGTTGTAGTGCTGATAATACAAGCTAACAGGGGTGATATGGTAAATCAACACAGCAGCGGCAATCAATCGTCAACATATTACTCTAAAGAAACAACAACCAGGCCTGGTTTCCTTTCCACGGTTCAACATTGTGATGCATTATAATACTGTAATTGGATGAAGAGGAGATTGAGTAGGTAAGTGTAAGCTGCTCCAAACATGCAAGAGAGAGTAAAAAAAAGCATACATAAAAGACCTGCAAATACCTGCAGATGTCCTCAAACAGATCCAAATGACAATTCACAAATCAATACAAATCAGCTTGTTGTACTGTAGCCAGACGCCACAGCATCCTCACAGACTTTCATTCACCATGTGACTCGATCTCACTCACAGTGTCCTCCTGTAGCCATGACAATCCATCACTGTTTCGAAACCCATCTGTGAGGGTGTCGAAAACTCAGTGGGCAAAACTACTCATCTCAGCGCAAATAATCCCTCTGAAACATTCAGTTACGACTGAAATTATAGAGATCATACAGTGATTTTTACTACTATAACAAATACAACTCAGAGCTTTCATCACAGTCCATCAAAATCATTAAGTGAAACTTAAACTGCTAAATAATTATATGATGGTGATAAATAACATTATAATAATTCAAATTACTTGGACACAAAACACAGCTACAGCTTTATAGGAACAACTTATTTCCATGAATAAAAAAATTACTGGGTTGACACACTCTAAAAACCTCTAAAACATTGGCATAATGACCCTAAACAGAGTATGACCCTAAAAACACCATCACCAATTATGAAAAAAACATGTGACACAAATACTGCACAGAATGAATAAAAGCTGACTTGAAAAGAAACTTAATTTAACCATGTAAAAACCCTTGTAAGTTCTCAGTCTGAGGGAAAGACGTGGTGAACCACTTCACATACACACTGCTGTATTCTGACTCCATACTGACACAGTCTGATTATGGAAAACCCCTCAAAATCATGCAAGTTACAGACACAGAAACGTCACAGTTCTGCTTTCTTCAGCAATGAACAGTGAAATGAGGTGAAGAGAGAGCTCAGTGTTTGCTTTGCTCAAAAAACCCCACATGAGGAGCATGATTTCAGAGTAATTCCCACACACACGTTCTTTCCCTCCACTGCCTAAACATCTCCTGGAGTTTTTTCCTTGGCACAACCGCCTCTGAGTTGCTCACTAGGGGCTGTAAGATGTAAATGCATGAAGTTCTAAAAAGATGCCTTTAAAAATGTAATTACTTGACATTAATTAAGCGCAATATAGTATAGCTACAAAACTGATAAATGAGTCAATCTCAAATTTTAGGGCTGCAGGATCAGATCAGGTCTCAAATGGAGTAATTTAACTGGAACAGTCAAGCTGTTAATCAGAATCACCCACACATGCTACAACACCCCCCCCCCCCCCCACACACACACACACACACAGTTAAAGTGTCAAGAGTCACAAACAAAACCAGTCATCTCGCTCTTTCTGTCCCTATCCATCTTATTGTGCAATGCAAAAGTAAACCATTTTCCATCCATGTGCAAGTCATTAAACTGATTAGCCACTGTATTTAAATAACTAGAACAACTGCAGTAAATGGCAAAGCTATAGGCGCTACAAAAAAGGCATTTATCATTATTATAATTAATAAAATATAAGAAATACCATTATGCAACAAAGCAGACAGCTAAAATGATTGAACATTAGAAAGAAGTTACAAACAGCGGTTGTGTATCTATATTGCTCAAATACCATTGACTAAGCATTTTCTTGACTACGCGTTGGCCAATGTTGAAGACTAACACAGGGTAATTATTCTATTATCTCAACTCTATTTGTTCAAGTGGTGCAGGAAAGTCTTTGTTTAGACCTTTAATTTCAATTAATTGTTTTTAAAAGTATTATATTTACTATAGTATTATATTTAAGTATACATATTTTCAATATGTAAACAACAGCTTTATTATTTAGCGGTAGAATTGTTAATGTTGATTATTATGTATAATAAATTTTTTTTGTACATTGGTGCATGTAGTATCATATTTTAGCAACATTTGTTTTATTTTTAAAGCCAGTGTTTTTTAGGTTTTATTAGATGCCAGATAAATATCGGTCTGTTTTAGGAAAACATGAAATATGATGAAAATAGACATTATGGCATAAAATAAGCCTAGAAGCATTTTCATTAGTGCTCTCAGATTTTTGTAACACACTGTAGCCTATATTCTCAGACGCGCTTAAAATAGTGATTGCGTATGAATATAAAACATATTTCAACTAAACCAATTTATCTTTAACTGATAACAGAAACTGAAGATTCAAAGTGCAAAAACCAGCATCCGTCGACTCTTGTCTCACACTCCCATGTTCTGGATTTATGAAACACAGCTCAGCTGGTTTGATCAGGGTATTATCCAGAACATGCTCTTCTGCTTATTCATTGACCTGGTTTATCGTGGGCTTTTCACTGACATATTTAGTGTGCAAGCTCACATCTCTCCTCTGAGTTCTGTTGCTGATAGCAGCAGGAGTATTTATTGACCTGTTTGTGTGGTCCTTTAAGGCCGGAAGAGTGAAGAGTATTTTGCTCTGATTAGTCGCTAAAGCAGCTCTACAGTTGTTCAGGGTGAATGGAAGGGTGGAGACCTTTCTAATGGGCAGAGGCACCATAACCCAGCAAAGAAAACCACAATTACCAAGAGCCTCTTGACATAAACAAGCCCTTGAAGACCCAGCCCAATTTCCATCTTGTCAGAATTGGCACACGCTTATTTTTCATCCAGAACCACTAGAGAACTCTCCTCTCAATGTCAGGAAATTAATACTCGAGGATCTCCTCACTTGGATCTAACCCAGTTTAGCATGTGCCTATGGGAGCCCAAGGCTCTACGGTTTAAAAAAGCCCACAAATGAGCTCAAGTGCTCTGAATTTAATATGTAATGAATGAGCTGCAGAAATTGCAGAGACATACAACCTCTCCAAGTGATCCTGGTTTTATTCCTGATCATTGTAGGGACCTGCAGTAACGGTAACAGAATTGCATTGCTAAAACAACAGACATGAACTTGATAATGTATGTAGATGCTGACAGACATTTGTCTCAGGGATTTGAGCAAGGACAGTTGTACAATCCACCAAGAAGCTCAGCACCAGAAAGTAGAAGGTTCCAGAAGGTTCTTCTCCAAACACAGAACACAAGCTGACAGTCCCTCAGCACTTAACTCTTGGCAGCACAAGGGAGACTGTCCCTACACGTGTGCAGTGAATCACTTTCAAAGAATGTGGTGAATGGCAGCATGGTGGCTTAGTAGGGAGAATTGTAACATCACAGCAAGAAGTCCCTGGTTCGAATCCCTACTGTGTGGAGTAAGCTAGGTTTTTTTCCAGGTGCTAGGGTTTCCCCCATAACCCAAAGATATTTTAACCCTGTGATGGACTGGCTGTGCATCCAGGGTGTTTCCCTGCCAGAGAGCATCCCTGCAACCCTATATAGTACAAGTGGTTTGGAAAATGAAAGGATGGAATGCGGTAAATGTCTGCTTACTTGCTGGCTAAGTGGAATACTAAAGTAATGGCTTATGGCTCACTACTTGTGGGGATAAAAAGGGCTCAACCTTTACCACCACACCTCAACTTTCTCCATTGTTCCTTAAAGGGATAGTTCACCCAAAAAATGAAAATTGTGCCATTAATTACTCACCCTCACGTCATTCCAAACCTGTAAGTACTTTGTTTATCTTCGTAACACAAATTAAGAGAGCTTTCCAACCTTGCATAGACAGTAATGCAACTACTAGTTCAAGGCCTAGAAAGGTAATAAGGACATCGCTAAAATAGTCCACGTGACATGTGGTTCAACTGTAATTTTAGGAAGCTACTAGAATACTTTTTGGTGCGCAAAGAAAACAAAAATAATGACGTTATTCAACAATTTGTTCTCATCCATGTCAGTCTTCAAAGTGCACTTACGAGAGTACCACGATCCATGCATGTCATAAAGTCATTATTTTTGTTTTCTTTGCACACAAAATGTATTCTCGTAGCTTCATAAAATTAACACTGAAAAAATGATGTCACATGGACTATTTTAACAATGTCCTTATTACCTTTCTGGGCCTTGAACGTGGTAGTTGTTTTGCTGTCTATGCAGGGTCAAAAAGCTCTCAGATTTCATCAAAAACAGCTTGATTTGTGTTCAGAGAATGAATGAAGGTCTTACGGGTTTGGAACGACATGAGGGTGAGTAATAATTAATAACATCATTTTTTGATGAACTATCCCTTTTGCACTGTCTCTGCATTCATCCACCATTATGTCCTTATTTCTCAAACACAGCTGATTCCCTGCATAGTGTCTTCAGTAGAACCTCTATGTGCTTGGTTTTAAGTCTCTGTAAAGGGGTTACTGTCCCGCCAGCCTGTAAACATTAAACATTTAGCCTACTCAAAAAAAAACAGTTCATCTATCATCACCCAAAGACACGTCTGTGTTTCCGTGTGTTTTTTGCAAATATGGTTTATTTGCTTGGTCTGAATAAGAGTTTTACCCCATTCCCAATCAAGGTCTCGTTAAAATTGTACTATTGAGCCCAAACTGTGAAACATTTGCCTAATCAGTGTGAATACCTCTGTCAATACTAGCAGCAGCTGTTTACCATGTTAGAAATGCAACAACTCAGGAATTGAATGTGCCAAATATGATCTTGTTTTTATCTCTTTGGTTGTACTTCCAAAGCATAACACATAGAACGGCCCTTGCAAAGGTACTGAGACATACCTAACCTGACCTCTGGTAGCATGACCCTAGGTGACTTAAGTACTAAGAAACACATTCACTGCATGTATACGGTCATTGTTCAAGTCACTGGCCTCACTTTAATAGAGCGGGGACCAGTTCTGACCAGCTGAATAATACAGAGTCCAGCATTTCCAAGGGCCGCGTGGGACTGCTTGTCAGACGAACACAGAAGCAGTGGGCAGATCATTGATCACTGAACTCCATAAAGCCACCACTGCAACTATCCTCTGGTTAAATGAGACAATACCTTTCTTCACAGCGCTTTTCCTGAGTTTGGCTACAACTGATGATGGTTTCAGAAATCTCCTGACAAAACATACCTGCAATAATAAATAATTCCCATAGCACCTGGAATCAAATACAGCTTGACAGCGTATCACAGATGCATCCTCGTCTCCATCCGACCACATATTTTCTGTCCTTGCCTTCTTTATCTAAACATGAAGTATAATTAGTACTAAAACTCCTCATATACATGCAATAACTCTTGTGGATGGATAAAATGAAGCTGATGGTTGTCTAGTGACTGCTAGACGCAGCAGGAATGGAACAGATGACTGCGATGAGAAGCCATGTGCCACTAACCTCACGTGCTCAATACACACTAATCACCACAGAGAGTTTACTCAAGTCCACACATGATCCTTCTGAATGCAATCGAACCACTCAATACTGTATGTAAGACAGACATATTACACACACTCACATTCATTCTATGGCAAAGAAAAGTGACATCATACTTGAAACATCTCATAGTCTCAAAATTTCCAAAAACCTAGCCAAGTACAGCCATTTAAGTATTAAAGCAAACTGACCCGGTTCTGCAATTTTTAGAGAACTCAATCTGTCTTTCTGATATCCGTCCACTATCTCTTCTTCTTCATTTTCTGAATTAGCAGCACAACTACAGATAAACTCAAGCCAGACTACGTATCCAAGTAAGAAGTGCAGGTCGAGTATTTAGAACGACAGAGAGAGCAAACCGAGGAACAAGACGACACATTTCACATTCTGCTGAAGTCCAAGTGTAGACACTCCTCTCCTCTCCATCCCACACTCTGTCTCTCTCTCTCTCCTCCCTCCTCTCTCAGACATCATGCCATCACAAACAAGGAAGCCCCATCTAGTGGTCATTCTCAAGTCTTTCTTGCAGATGTTCACTCCTAATTTGCTCACCCCATTTGTTTTCTAGATCAAGCAGATACACGGTCCACGAGAGAGATCCTGTTACGTGGCCCAAGTTATATCAGTACCAGCCAAAGGACAAAGAGAACAATTCGGGTTTTTTTTTAATAATGTTTAACAATTTAGTCTAATATTGTTATTCTGGTCCACATGGCACATTCCACATTAAACTCTCAGGACATACAATCTGACCAACCACAGTTTTGCTTGATTTAGGTGTATCTCACTACTGTTGAATCATTTGCAATGCTGCATTATATTAGAGCCACATTATCTACGTGTGTAAAGTATGACGAGGGCAAGCAGGGGAGGAAATGTCATCGGTCTCACTCAGGCCAATGAGTCACATTCACGTCACTCACACAAACAATTTGCAGTGTAAATGTAAGGCTGACGTAGTTAAAACAGAGCATGGAAGAAGAAAAAAAAAGTATTTGTCACATACACATACAGAGTATAACCAGCAGTGAAATTTGTGCTCTGCATTTAACCCATCCAAGTACACACACACCTGCAGCAGTGAGCAGCCAACGCTGTGGTACCCGGAGAGCAGTTGGAGGTTCGGGTCTTGCTCAAGGGTCTCACCTCAGTTGTGGACAATTCCTGCCGGAGCCGAGATTCGAACCCACAACCTCGGGTTACAAGTCAGACGCTCTATCCATTAGGCCATGACTGCCTCTCTAAGGATAGCCAACACTTCATCTACAGTCCTCCACTCTACCAGCTGAGCTATCAAAGGATGACACTAGGGCTGCAACTAACGATTATTTTGATAATCGATAATAACCGATTTTATCGATTATTTGTTGCAGCCCTAGATGACACTATCAGCATAAAGTTCATGGTAAAAATATGTCTTAACACTTTAAAATAGGGAACACTTATTCACTATTAACTAGGACTTTTCCCTCAATAAATTACTAATGTGCTGCTTATTAATCGTTAGTAAGGTAGTTGTTAAGTTTAGGTATTGGTTAGGATTAGGGATGTAGAATAAGGCATTAATATGTGCTTAATTACTACTAATAAATGGATAATATTCTAGTAACGTGCATGCTAATAAGAAACTAGTTAAGAGACTCTAAAATAAAGTGTTACCAAATATGTGAATTGTTTAATGGTAAGTTTCCTTACTCTATACAGTAAAAAACTATAATATATCAAATGGAACATTGCATGTCATTTTACAGTAAAATACTGGTACATTTATAGTTTTTGGCAGCTTAAGCTTCTTAAGCGTCTAAGTAGTGCTGGGCGGTATACCGGTTCATACCGAATACCGGTGTTTATTTTTCTTATGATATGAATTTTTAAAATACCGCAATACCGGTGTCATTTAAATAACGTTCGTAACGCAACACTGTTAGAGAGGGGTCTATTTTCACTATTGCATTTTGGCGAGGATACAGCTCTATGTGTGAAAGCGTGAAAGTTCCGAAACTGAAGCACTAGTAGAATGTGATGAGAGAGAAGTCATCCACAACAAATATCCACCGTCTGCTGCCATCAGCTCCCGCGTCTCTCACACACAACAGTTCTCCGTCGATACGACGGATTCCTGTCAATTGCAGGGTTCCCGCCTTCTTAAATTCACTTTTCATAACTTTAAGACCGTAAATACGCTTACATTTCTTAAATAGTGTTATAGATGTCTTGATTTTAGCTTGAATAGGTCTTAAATGAAGCAAAGACGAGGTGCATTCAGTCTGCTGAGGGGGATGTGATCAAAGCCTGGAGTGGATTAAAGCACGTTCCTCTCTCCACTCTAAGAGTTCTGTAATCACTCCGTTCTGGATCCACTCCGGGTTTTACATTCCCGCTCACGGAAAAAAACTGCTCTGTGTTCACTCCATTTAAACGTTATCAGGGATAACTGAGGGGAAAGAAACATGTAGCGCACTGTTGTTGTTCTGCCGGCACAGCAAAAATCATCCCCGCCTCGGCTGCAGTTTCTCACTGATAACATAGTAACGCCGCTCGCATCATTCAGTTATGTTCTTAGCAGAGAACACCGAGCAGAACTTGAATTTCGGCGCGGGATTGCGGCTATTAATAATAATTATACTCATTCCCACAGGTTCCGACAGAATGCATCACATTTGCACGTGCTTTTGATTCTTGAGCTCACTCATGCGCTCTCAATGTCTGAGCGCCCACAGATCGCGATTAGGAGAGTGACAGCTTTTAATAATTATAAGGGGAGTTTGCAAATGTGATATATTGATTTAATACAACAGATCAATAAACAAGTACTGCATGATTTTGCTCTATATCATCAACGAAAATAGTTCCAAATAAAGTTACAGCTGAGCCGTTGTGCATCTCTAAAATCTAATTTATATGTAAAACATTAATGTCCACATGAATCTATGACTTTAATTGCACTCATGCCACCTCTGAGCCTCATTAAACGTCTGAAAATGTACGTTCAAGCCACGTTTGTGTTCTTCTGTGCCACCACTGTAGTACAAATACATTTTTTTATTAAAACTAATTTCATGATTAGTAACTTATTTGTCGTATTGTACTTATTATATTGTTTTAAATATACATTTTAAAAAGCTTATAAACATTATTTTTGCAAAGGTAAAAAGAAAATACCCCTGTAAGTCACTTTAAGGAGTTCGGAAGACTATATTTTTATCAGATTTTTTTTTTTTTTATTGATCAGAAGGCACTCCTAAATATTTTAAATTAGGAGGACAAGCACTCCTGATTACAAGAAGAAAAACAGCTCTTAAACTGTGTGTGACTGTAGCCGTAGGGCTGTGGAATGGGGTTTGGCCGAGGAAATATTTACAGTCAAAATTTGTTTTTTTTGCTTTAACCCCTGTATTTAGTGTGGAATTTTTTACAATATTCACTCATCATGACACTAAAATATGGCATTCTAAGTCAATCTACTGCAGTTTTTCCTCAGTCAGTAGAAAATGTGGTTAACACCCGGTCATCCATGGGAAAAAAAAATACCGTCATATACCGTGAAACCGGTATAATTTAGAAAAATACCGTGATATACATTTTTGGTCATACCGCCCAGCTCTACGTCTAAGCTTCTTATTAGTTATGCACATGTTATGTAACATCTTATGAGGTTACATTAATGTTTATTGCATTAAGTTTTGTTTTATATTTGTGTATTTGACACAAAGCACCTTCTATTTATTAGAATTTACCTTGTGGCTATTTAGAGCTACTTGTGATTTATATATATACATAGAACAACACACACAAATTATGTAAACAAAAATGGATGTGATTAATCGTTTGACAGCACTACTTTAAATATAGATTTGTATAATACAAATGTAAAATGTGTTTGTTTTTTTTCTCTTTACATCTCTACATTTATGGGCCTGCTTGTATGTAGCTCGTCTATGCTGATAAACTTAATAAGAGCGTGATCAACATGACAGCTCATCAAGGCCCTAAATCATCTTTAAGTGTTTTCCTGGAATCCATCAGCATCAGTGTGTCTTGAGAGGCTCTTAAATCAGTGGAGGGCACATTTCTGTGTCCTACACACTCTTATTCAAAATCACACGACTCATATGAGCGAGTGAAAGCCAGCGAATCAGTGCAGCAGACATAAGCCAAAAATAACACAAACAACAATAACATTGTGTTTCAAGCTGTGTATGAAGAATGCAGACTCATTTATTTGTATCATTAGCCTAGCTAAACAATCATGGGGCACTTCTGCTGCAGATCTGATGTGGGTGTGATTTGTGAAGGGGAACTCGGAGCAGACGGGCCGCTGTGCTGAGCAAACATCCTGAGGCTCTGCAGAGCAAACATCCTGCCGTTTATGTGAACAAATGAAAGCAGTACAGGAGAAATCAGATGAGCAAACACCACATATGACTATACACCCAGAATGAGACGGTGATCCCTTCGATCTGATAGTGACAATTACCACAGGGAATGTTAGCAATTATTCACAAAATTTCTTAATATTACATTTTTGCACATATTCTACATGATGATCATATTCTACATCCCTAATACTACCCAAAACCTAAACTTAAAAACTACCTTACTAACTATAAGCAGCAAATGAGCTTTTTTTTGAGGCAAAAGTCATAGTTAATGGTTTGTTTATAGCGATAATTGGACCTTAAAATAAAGCGTGACCTAATTTTTTCATTCATGAAGAGGTAGGCCATTTAGCCTCTGGTTTTTAAGCCATGTCTAAAGGGATAGTTCGCCTATAGATGAAAATGATGTCAAACAGAATGTCCACACTATACACTTTGATTGTATGAAGAAAAGCAGCATGAACATCCAGTGAAAGTGAACCAGCGGGTTTCAGGTCTGAGCTTTATGTAGGCCAGTTAAACTGGTAATGCAGCACCAGCACTACTTAACAAAACAGTTAAACCGTTGTCTAACTTCAGCACAAATTTCATTCAATAGCCTACCCAAACTGACCCGTAAAAAAAAAACACCATCCAGAAGTTTTGAAGGGCTCCAGCGCCGCTGTTACATGCATCGTAATCACAGACAAAGGCAACTTAAATCTGAAACGCATAAGAAGTTCTATTAAATGATATAAACAATTGACATTATTTGACTTTTAGGAATAGCCAAGGCTATTTAACCCCAGTTCGTGGGACAGGGGTAATGTCATTCGAGAACAGAAAACCGTCATCCTCACACTGTTGACATTCTGAGTTCACAATAAAGCTCTTTGTAAAGCACGCTGTCGATGCTTTCAAGCTTCAGCTTATAAAAACAAGCAAATATTGTGTAAAGGGAAAAGCATATGGAATGAAACTCAAGCTTGAATTGTTTTAAAGCACGACAGATAATAAAGTCATTGACTAGCCTACGTTTTCATGCACCGTTATTCTGCAATTATGATGAGATTTGGGCAATATTGTGATAAAACGTTACCTCATGTAAATACATGTAAACACTTTAATCAAACTGATGCGATTGAGCTCATAAGTGTAGAAACCATAATCATAATAACACATGTGGCCTATGCTGATTTTAATCACAATAAACAGGCAAGTAAACCTGCAGTGTAATGTATTGCATTACTATTTCCTCTCTCACCAAAGTACAGTGTGCTCAAATGTGTGCTTCACACAATATCATGAATGAACTTTATGACATTTTGAAATTTTCCAACCACTCCAAATTGCTGAATTTTGTCAACACACCTCGCTGCCACCACTGTCTGCTCCTCATCCAGAGAGGACACAAACACCACGAGAGCAGAGTAGGCAATCACATATCAATGTCCATCATAGTGCCTAATAACCATCCAATTGTTTTTTTCCTAAACTGAAGGATGAATGGTTGGATTTATTTAAAATGACAGTCAAGAGCATGTCACAGATGCTGTGCATGTAGCCTAAATTTACCACTATAAACATCTATGTCCTGTGTATCTATTGATGCTAACAACACTGAAACACAGTCAACATCCCACATGCCCTTGCTTAACACAGCGCCTAACGCACACATGACAGGAAGTCACATGACCACAGCGGTCACAGAGAATATCAACAGCGTACAGACAGGAAACTGAGCTGAGAAAATAAAAATCAATACCACCCCACTTTACACTGCAGCTCAACTAACTGAAGTCACATGCTAATAATATTAGTCAGCACTGCGTTTCCCATGATCCTCAGCTGCAGTCAGTTTTAAAAAGGCAGTGAGATGAAGGCTTCTTCCTGCCAAGGTTCAGTTTAAGGTGATATTTCCTGCCAAGTCTCTTACTCAAGTGGCGGTTTAGACAGCCCACACCCCTAACTATAGAAAAGAGCTCGAACCAGACATACTTTTCAACACCCAGCCATGTTGCAATATGTGATTTACAAGTATTCAAGTATAAAAATTAATTTGGTTCAAAGTTTGGAATCGGACAAATTTTTTTCAAAAAAAAATCCACACCAATCAATATTTCACCTATATTTATTTAAATTAAAAAGTAGAAATAGGTGGGGAAAAGTACAGCCAGTCCTGCCGTGAAGTGTTACATTCACATTTAGGCCTAATCCTTTACCAGTAATTATAATTATATTTTAGTAATAACATTTAATAATTATAATTATTAGTATGCTTTGGGGTCAAACACAATTTTATGAAATCTTAAGAAACTGAATAGGCTACTTCCATGTTTACGGGTTTATACAAATATAAATGCTTCTGAAGAAGTTCTTGCAAATATATATGACAAGGGCTCAATCTTCTTTATATTTTTGAAGCATATCCAGTATAGAATTTAAATGTTTACAGTTTTGTATGAGATTTTCCATAGCATGTAAACAAGAAATGCTCAAGCATATTTGCATGTTGTGGTTTGTGACTGGGCCAAAATGAATTATGCTTCTTTCTTTGTGGCTGGTTCTTGGTAAACTTACAAAGTGAAGAATATTTTGACGTTGATACTCGATAGTCAAAAAGTCTGGCTATGCGAGATTGAGATATCAGCATTATTCTAGAAAACATCCCAACCCCCTTCACTGAACCCAGACAGCTGAGCCACATTCCTCACCATCAGACAACAAGTGTTACAAACACACACGACTGCAGCACATTACAATATACCGTTAAACGTTCAGGAAACATGCTGCTTAAAAAGCAGGCAATTCAAAGAGAAATCATATTTCATGTACTCAGTGGTATGCTGAATATTTCCTCAGACTTCATGAGTCTGGACAAGTTGCAGCCTGTCTGAGTCACACTAGGAAGACAGACAAATTAAACATTACAGATAAATATGCAGGGAAGATAGAAGAGTACGAATTAGTAGAAGTGAGGGCATAACAATGTTTAACAAAAACTTCCCACAGTAATAAAGCACAAGTAGCAGAAAGCATCTGTCGAGGCATTTGCACAATAAGATAATACATAAGAGGATCATGGAACATTAAAGCACATTCATTCCTCGTCAAAACCAGTGAGGCTTTCATTCACAATGAATAATTCACAACATAACTGCAAGATGATGGACAGTTCACATGAGGGAGTGTTGTCTGAAACCCTGAGCCAGACTATGACAGCATTACTACACTCATTCTGGATAATAGCCAACAAATGGTTTGACTGCCCAACAAAGTTTCATAGTGTTTAGTTATGAGCAAGTGAACTAAAGTTAAATGTGTTGGTTTGCCATATGTAGTCAAACATGGCGCTTGAGAACCGTGAAATAAGGCCATCCTATACATTTATTTATTTAAAGCTAGTTTTTTTCCAACTAAATCGAAATAAAAACATTTTTGCCATAAATCTTTTATAGAATAAAAAACAAAAACACACATTTTAATGTAAACTTCTAAAGGAGTTAAAGCGCTGAATAGTGAAACAAATGTCAACTGATGTTGAATGTAACACAGACAAACAGCGCAGAATATTCAAAGCGCGTGTTTATGAAGAATAAGTTCGGCAAAAGTAGCAGCTGCCGATCGTCAGTCACTCACCGACACCGTCCTCGGATTTCAGCACCATCGCGCTCGATACCGTAAATAAATCAACAGAAAGCTCCAAATATCTCGCTTTACTTCTACAACTCAACTTTACCGTCAACTTCCGAGAACAGTATCGGGTATTTTACTCGATAGTCGAGAGCGGAAGGATTGCGGTCGAGGAAGGGCGTTCGTCCGTGAACAGGGGAGTGTCTTTAACCGTAACCGGCCAATCCCGAGCGCGTACCGAGACCGAGAGAACAAGCGAGTGATCCTACGCCGCTTCCGACACGGGCTGTGTCTCAAATCCCAGCTCACTCACTAACTCACTGGCTGCCTATTATAAAGCGCGTGGACAGTGTCAGATTTTGTCAGATTACCAAAACATGCTAAAATTCGAGCATGAATGCATCTGAAATTAAGCATGTATTTGTAAATATGACAAATGTGTAACTTTTTAAACGTGACATATCTACAGTAATGTGGCTCACTTTTACACCGACAGCTTGTGTGGTCTTTGAAAAATTCCTCCACCTGTCCTTATGAGCCTGTTAAACTTCGAGGGCAGCAATATCATTTAAATGATTTAAAACGATAATCTCATAATTAAAACGTTAAATCACAAACTGACCTCATATGTTAGGCTTTAAATTTAACATGCAAATTTAATAGATGAGTTTAGGCTATACTCAGACAACTTTTTGCCAAATCATAAATGTCTGATAAGTTTTTAACTCCTATAATTTCTACTAAATCTCTCATTGGCTATGTCTTATTAAAATCAGCAGTCTATACAGAACATCAACAAAAAGGTTACACCTTTACTCGGATAAAAGTGTTTTACAGCTATTTTTACAAAAACTAAATCTTTGTTATGGTTATTATCACCATGTGAGTCATCACATTTCGGGAGTGACTCCTGTATTAGTGCACCCAAAATAATAATTGAAGAGATTCACTCCTGATTGTCACTCCCAAAACTTCAGTGTGTAGCCTACTGACAGCCACTCATGTGCGTCACACCAACAGCAGTCCTCATAAACTCCTCGTGACAGACTAAATCACACTCATGGCTGATTCTGACCTACGCAATTAACAAGTTCTTGCTTCTATAAGCATAAACATACTTTGGAGGGTTTTGAGATATTCAAATCAAGAGCGTGCATACGATACCCTAAAATGCTGTCTAGGTAGACAGCTTAGGGTTTGAGACAATGCTGCAGGCAGTATTGAGTTTCGCCTCCACACCCTGCGCTGGCTGTGAGGAGTGTGTGTAGATGGGGGCAGGGAAAGTGAATAATGAACGCAGACAGAGAACGGCCCTGAACATGTGTGTGTGTGTGTGTGTGTGTGTGTGTGTGTGTGTGGTGTGTGTGTGTGCGCGAGTGTGTGTGTGTGTGTGTGTGTGTGTGCGTGCGTGGCCCTGAGCCGAGAGCAACATCAGACAGATAACACCTATTAAAACTATAGTGTACAAGGTACACTCTGCAGAATGATCCCTTTTTATATCTGTTTTATAGGTGTACTTGTATGTAGCATGGCCAAAATTGCACATTTCTACAATAAGCTAAATTCAGCAAAGGTCAAATTAATTTGATTCATCAAGCTAATTAATAAAAGAAGGGTGTGCACTACAAAACTAGAAGATTTACAGTGAAAACGGTTTCTTTAATTGTGTAAGATTCAAGTCACAAAACACTTAATGATGTTCTGGAGAAACACACCACACCTGTTGCGTTATCTATTTATGTTTGGGTTTGGATATATAATTGGAAACATTATATTTGTCTTGTTTATTGTAATATAGTTTCATACGTCTTGCCATTGTGATGAGTACAGAGATTGGTGTACTAAATCAAGTTGCCACGGCCTATTTGATATAAAATCTTAAGTCTTTGTAGACAGACACTCAGCATGTTGAGGTGAGAGGAGTATTATGTTTCACAATAAATAAAGATGTAACAATGATTGAGGGCAGCTCTTTAGCCTAAGTGCTTTCAGGGACAGAAACTGAGAAACTACGTGATGTTACTGTAGTTCTAGACTAAATCTGAATGTGCATTACCACTTATTCATACCACTCGCAAAAAAAACTGATTTAATATTCATCAAAATGAATTAAAACAGTGAAATGCAAACTCAGAATATGACGCAAAGTAAATAAACTAGCGATTGTGCTTCGTTGTTTTTTTTATTGCTGAAGAGTGTTGCACTTCTCCTGCGTTCTTCTGCACAGACGTGAATTTACTCTTCCTTCAGCCTGAGATTTATTCATTACACTTTTTAGTGTGAAAGGGCTTTTACATTTGCTATAAATATAACTTCTTGTATTAAAAACAAACAATCAAGCCCTGCTCATATAAAAACGTGAAAGTAACGCAAAAGTAATGTAACGCATTACTTTCCTTAAAAATGTAATTAGTTACTTTTTAGGGAGTAACGCAATATTATAATGCATTACTTTTAAAAGCAACTTAGTGTGAACTATGGAAATAATATAATAGATCATACTCAATAGTGAAATGAATGTTGATTGCAATTAAATTCAAATGTATTATAGTTCACATTTATATGAAATGCAATTGATTGAACTTAAGACTGCTTATTGTTACCCACATAAGTAGGACTTAAGCACATATATGCTATTTCATAATTGCTTATATTGTCATTAAAATTACTGTTGTATGTACTGATAAGCGTTTAGGGTAAACCAAACGGTCATTTCTATTGAAACTTGGGTAACACTTTATTTTAGGGTCTCTTAACTATAGTTGCTAATTTGCATGTATATTAATAGAATATTAGCCAATTATTAGTAGTAATTAAGCACATATTAATGCCTTATTCTACACAACCTTATTCTATATTCATAATCCTACCCAATACTTAAACTAAACAACTACCTTACCAACTATTAATAAGCAGAAAATTAGGAGTTATTTGAGGGAAAAGTCGTAGTTAAAAGTTAATGAGTGATCCCTATTCTGAAGTGTTATCAAAATTTGTATTTACTATGATTATTTTTATTTTTTTATAAAATGTAAATGTTATATAAAATATCACACTGCAATTCAATTACAATCAAGTAATTTAAATGTGATTTAGTAGCCTATTAGTCAATATCAAAACAAGTGTTTTTTTTATTCACATCAAAATATGATTTAAATATAATTATTTAAAATGTAGACTGATACAAATAAATTATTTAAGTACAGTACAAGTGCACATTTGATACAATCAAACACAATTATTTTTCTCAAGGGCTAGAGCATTTCTCTCTAGTTTAACAAATATCACGGCTGTGTCCCAGACTAACAATGTGTCCTCTGTCCAGCAGTGCTGTACTGCATATGAAGAATGTCTTCCGAGTGCGTCAACTGACCTATGTACATCAATTATACAAGACAAGAGATCCTTGTTTTCAGATGTCAAGTCAGTTTTACAATATGATGAATGATGCATTACATTCAACATACAAATTAGATGTCTAGATGTGTGGGCTGGAAATCTGATTTATGTAAATATTATGTAAAAGTCAAATTGACATATGATTTGTTGCTAAGGTTTCCGTGCATACTGCTATTGAGTAAAATGCATGTGTTGTAAATACCAGTTTCTGGGTAAAATTCCAGATTATACAGTTTCTGGAGAAAATGGAGCCATCTGTGAGATGTTTTCACCCACTTTATCCTTCACAAAGTGAATATTGCATATATGAACTCTTAGCTAAGTCTAGCACACCTCTCCTGCGCAACATGATCATGAGTCAAGTTTATGAGTCAAGTTAATATTTAGGTTTAAGGTTTGTGCAAATACTAGCAAAATATTTTAAAAACAAAACCGGTCTGTATGTTCTGAAATCTACTCGACAAAATGCATGCTCTCAAACGGCTTTGTAAATGTGATTGTTGGCTTGTTATCATAGCAGCCCAAGCATAGCTATTTGTGGAATGTTGTTTTTCCTTGTATTGTTTCTCAAGGCAGTGTCGGGAACGCTAGAATGTGGCTGTGGGAACGAGGGCCAGCTTTGTCATGAACGCTTTCAAACAAATTGAATCCAGCATCTACCTATTGCATCTGCCAGCAATCAGACAACCATTAGAAAGCACACAGCTAAACAGGCCCTGATACCAAACAGCTGAAGGTAGCCATTGACATCCACAGTATTTTTGTTTTCCATAATATGGAAGTCAGAGGCAACTGTTTGGTTTCCATCATTCTTCAAAATATCTTCTTTTATGCTCAATCTTGAACAACAACAACAAACTTACATATGAAAAAAAGTTAATATTTTCAATAGTCAATTTTAATTTAATGTTGACAAGGACATCTGCACTTCGGTGAATCCCATTTGACATTAAAGCATGCAAAGACACTGTGATCACAGGCCAAAATCAGCTGGAAGTGAAATGCTCTGAGTGACCTCTGCTGGCTCTTCCTGGAAACTTACAGCACAGCACATAATATCAGATCCAGCCTCAAAGAAGCATTCAGGAGGCACTTGCCATGAAACACAAACAGAGAACGAAACTCTAGGCTACTACTGCATGTTAGTTTTTAATTATTTATTCTCACATTGTTCCAAACACGTATGCTTTTATTTTCCAAAACATGTTCAGCAAGCATGGCTTTTGTCAAAAGTCCAAAAACACCAAATCAATCAAGTAGTCACAGACAAATAACAGCATAAAGGTTTAAAAATGCATTAAATAATAATAGAAATATCTCCTGTTTATAACAAGTTTTGATTTTTTTGTTTTGTAGCTTATTTTATATTGTACATGTGTAGGACATAATTGAATTAACTGAGCAAATAATCCAAAGGAAGACTTAACATATATCCAAACTTAAGGAAAGACAAATTCAAGGAGAACATGTATCAAATACGGTACTATTTTCTGCCATATTTCATTAGCATACAGTCAATTTCATGACCCGTATTCGATGCTGATAGGAAATCAATTGGAATTAAGGTTATTTTGTGGCCATAAGAGCCTCTGTAATCCACTAAATCCTGGATTTGGCTCTCCAGCTGGTTCCTCTCAGTTTCTGACCTTGCTAGAGAGATTAAAGCGGTGGGCATTTCCTGGCAACAGCCCCACCACAGAGAGACACAATGTCCAACTTTAGGACATAGACATTACATATCTACTGTCAAAAAAAGTTTCCTCCATTTCTTACCTGATGAGACAAAGTTTGATTCTATTTTTTAATCGCTGGTCTTACATGCAGGTGGATGTTCCAGCTTCTCCCCAGAAGAGTTTGCTTTGGTTATACAGCAGCAGCAAAGGAAGGGATTACTCATTTTTCTCCTCATACCATGGAAATTAAATGTTCATCAAGACACCAGAGGTCAGGCTCTGATGTTAATTGATGATGATTGTGTCTGGCTCACTGTTCCAGTTCCTCCCAAAGATGTTAAGTGTGGCAGATGGGCAACATAGCACATCTTCAAGCGCTGTTTATCACTGGACTCTAAAGGGACCATGCAGGCTCATGGCTTGAATTAACAAATGACTAGAGGAGTGCATATTTATCATAGACTTGTGAAAAAGAAGTTAGTTTACCTGTATTGAATGTGCACTTGTATAGCGTACTTCAAAATTTTAAAGTAGCCAATATTTTAAAAACCTGGACTTGAAATATATGAAAAATATAGCTGCAAGCAGCGACAGGGGCTAATAGAGGAGCTAAGCATGACATGGAGCATCAGACCAACTGCAACAATTAGTGGTTAAAGACATTTTAGGCTATTGTAGTCAAAATGGCTAAAAAAACACAAATACAGTCACTGGAAATACAATTGAAATGCATATCACTTTTGACCAATAAGTGGCACTGTTAACCAACTATTATGGTGTGATCAGGGTGAGATGACAATGACATAAAAAGTTTGGTGTGATATGCAAAAAAGTTGCAGCTTCAGAATCAGCTTGGGATCATGTCAACTATTTAATTGATGCGTTATTCAAAAAAGTTTTGGTCTATCAGAAAGCTTTTGAAAGCTGAGCTGATTTTAGTGAAAACCAGACAAGTTTGACAGAATATGGCTTAATTGGTATAGATGTTTATAGAATCATCCAAGGAATCTATCAAGACCAGTTTCATTAAAATAAGCTAAATTAATCAAAAGCTATTAGGATTTTTTTATTTATTTAAAATTTTGTAATAAATTCTGCTGTTTATGATTTGAACAAACTGAAGTTATTTTTCTTATCTCCTGACCTGTGTCAAAACACTGCATGTAGTCTCAGGTGATGCTTATGAAGACCAGGTTTGGTCAGCTTAGATTACAATTTGTATCTAGATGGATGTTCTGTTACTTCCTCTACAGTCAAAAATCTGAGTGTTCAAAAATCTGAGTGTTGTATTAGACAGCAACTTGTCTTTTGAAAATCATATTTCCCATGTTACAAAAACAGCATTCTTCCATCTTAGAAACATTGCCACGCTACGGAACATGTTAAGTGTTTCTGATGCAGAAAAGTTAGTTCATGCATTCATGACCTCTAGACTGGACTATTGTAATGCACTGCTAGGTGGTTGTCCTGCATCTTCAATAAACAAGCTACAGATAGTACAAAATGCTGCAGCTAGAGTCCTTACCAGGTCAAGAAAATATGATCATATTACTCCAATTTTACAGTCTCTGCACTGGCTACCTATTAAGTTCCACATCAGTTACAAAATATTATTACTTGCCAATAAGGCCCTTAATAATTTAGCTCCTGTGTACCTAACTAGTCTTCTATCACGCTACAATCCAACCCGCTCCCTAAGGTCGCAAGTCCACTAAAGGAGGTATAACTTTTTCATATCTGGCTCCTAAACTCTGGAATAGCCTTCCTGACAACGTTTGGGGTTCAGACACACTCTCTCTATTCAAATCTAGATTAAAGACACATCTCTTTAGCCAAGCATTCACATAATTTATCTCATAACTTTGTACTTCAGCTATATCAAATCAAATGCACATTAGTATTCTTTTGCTTGGGTTGAACACATCATCTTAGCTGGAACAGCAGCTATGCTAATTTGTCTCCATTACCTTCTCTGTTTCTAGGAATTACACAAGCTTCAGTCTGGATCCAGCCCTTACAAAGACCTGAGATGACCAAACACCTGAGAAGAGATGATGCCAACTCCCCAGAAGACCTCAGATGATGCCAACCCTCAGACAACATACAAAGCTACCACATTTTCCTATAAGTTTGATCGCAACATATAATCATTGCTGTTAACATGAGGGGCAGTCGCGGCCTAATGGATAGAGTTGGACTAACCCAGATCAGGGGGTAGCTGAGAGATGCATGGTCAGGGGCGCGGTGAATGTCAGCGCTTTCCACCTCAATTAACAACTGAAGTGGGACCTGTAGCAAACACTGGAATCCCAAATGCTCTTGGGCGCCAAAGCATTGGATGCCCACTAGCTCTGAGTGTTTCATTGTGTGTTCAGCATTGTTGTGTTACTTGGATGGGTGAAATGAGGAGCACAAATTCCAAGTAGGGGCAATCGTTTTCATCAAGCATTTCCTTCCTTCCTTTAATAGTGTTCATCATCTGTTTGATTACATGACATAAACAAACTGCTTGGTTTTTACTGTACATTTCTGCTATATGCATATAAACTTGAGATAGTCACCTATTACGCGTTATTACTAAATATAAAATAGCCTTGATGCTGGCATGGCGTTACAAAGTGAATGAATAGTGTTGGGGAAAGTTACTTTTAAAAGTAATGCATTACAATATTGCGTTACTCCCTAAAAAATAACTAATTACATTACTTAGTTACTTTATATGGAAAGTAATGCGTTACGTTACATTTGCGTTACTTTTTAAATATGAGCAGGGCATGATTGTTTGTTTTTAATACAATAAGTTATATTTATAGCAAATGTAAAAGCCTTTCACACCAAAAAGTGTAATGAATAAACCTCAGGCTGAAGGAAGAGTAATTCACATCTTTACAGTAGAACGCAGGAGAAGAAGTTCAACATTCTTCAGCAATAAAAAAAACAATGAAGCACAATTGTTAATGTAAAGTAATTTTTGCTTATTATTATGGTTGAACTGGATCATCAAAGGTCAGCAGCAAACACGTTGGTTAATAAAATGAGATTAGATATATTTGTGTAGTTTAACGTATTTAATTATTGCAGGCTTGCGTCGTATTCTGAGTTTGCATTTCACTGTTTTAATTAATTTTGATAAATACTGAATCTGTTTTTTGCGAGTGGGATGAATTAATACACATTCACATTTAGTGTAGATTAGAACTATAGTAAGATCATGTTCACACAGCGCACTGTCAGTCAATAAATGGGAAAAAAGTAACTGGCATTACTTTTTTGAAAAAGTAACTCAGATATTTTCTAGTAAATTAAAAAGTAATGCGTTACTTTACTAGTTACTTGAAAAAAGTTATATTATTACGTAACTTGCGTTACTTGTAATGCGTTACCCCAACACTGTGAATGAATAAATAAATATGACTAAACATAATGTTGAAACTTATATTTTCTGTAATGAAAATGTGCATCATGAAAAGCGCTATACAAATAAACTTTAATTAAATTGAATACATGAAAGCATTGTGGAGATTTAGCCTCACGTCCATTTTGGTGTGGTCTTCGTCAAATTCATGTACACGTTATTTGAGAACAGATGGGTCTATCAAAAAACTTTTGTTAACTTTTTGTCGACATAGTCTGAAGTCGATCTCAGCCAATTTTGGTAAAAATCAGACAAACTGTCTAAGGATGATTTAGAAAAAAAGAGGTTTTTCAAATAATTCAAAATTGGCAAAAATCTTGACCTGCAGAAATTTAAGTTTTGATGTGCATTCGCCTCGGCATGACGCAAGGAATAAAGGTGCGTTCACATCGGACGCGAATGAAGCGTTACGCGCAAATGATTTACATGTTAAGTCAATGCAAAGACGCGATAGACAATCCTGCGGCGCTATTCGTGCGAATGAGGCGTTAACCAATCAGGAGCTTGCTCTAGCAGTGACATGATTACGAGCGGAGGCAGAAAATCCGAAACAACAATGGAGGACAAATTATTCGTGGTTGTATATGTGGGTACCCGGAGCTGTACGATATTACTTCGTACTTTTATAGAAACAGGAATACATTTTGCAACGAGACTGGAGCTACCTGGCAGAAGCCCCTCCCATGACGCGAATTCGCATCTGTTGTGTAGTGAATTTCACGTGCGAATGAAGCGAGTAAACTCAAAATGTTCAAGCGTCCAACTACATGCGAATAGCGTGATTTATTCGCATCATTCGCGTCTGGTGTGAACGCACCTTTAGAGGAAAAAATTATTTTGCTTCTAACTTTACAGTTCAAAAGTTATTATTAGCATAAACATAAGTGCAAGTTTGAGCTGTTGGTGGTGCTAGAGGGTTTAAGTTATCTATCTGTGTGTCAAACTTCAGATCTTTCCCACAAGTGGTTTGATGGGCTGCCATAGACTCAAAAGCGGAGGAAGAAGAAAAAGAAGAAGAAACGGATAGAGGTGCCTGCAGTGCTTGGCCCCTAATAAAATCAAAGGCCACTTAAGTGTACTTATAGATAGTTTACTTATTTGTTTCTTAGACTTAGTACTCTTAAGCACACTTTTAGTGCACCTTGTAATAATGTCAAAAATAACAGTTTTACTTTAAAATACATTTTAAATCACTCTTTTAAAACATTTTGTCATGTATTTAAGAAGTTCACTTGTTCAGATGTGTTGAATAATATACTACAGCACATGTTAAGTACACAATTTTAAACATTTAAATTAAATATATTTTAAATTGTTACATCATTATTGTGTGTAATTACAAGATATTTAAAACTGTTTTAGTTAAGCAAAAATGATTGTCAGTACATTCAGAAGCATGTTTCAAACATTCTAAAACTAATTTAGAAATTACATACAGTATAATGTTGTACTTAAATCCTACCTAAGTGGGATACATTTTCATAAATTAATACAAAAACAAGCAATATTGTTTGAAAACATTACATTTAGGTTGAATTTAAGTATATTTATTTAAAGTATATTATTTTCATAAGTACTCTTTTTAAAAGTATACTAAAGTGTACTTCTATTTCACAAAGGTATGTAAATATATATATCCGATTTGGCTACATTTGTAGCACACATTTACACTCTCTCTCCCCCCAACAGTCTCTCATGTATTAAGAGGTGAGATTCTTCTCTAGTGACTCTGAGTTCTCTAAACTCAGTGTGACAAAATCTATAGCAGCTATGACAAACACAACAAGTATTGAATCATGCATCTTAAATCTAGAGGTGGACACCTCTTCCATAAACCTCTGTGTTTTTCCAGCAGTCAGAGTAATGAGCCCTTGTCTTGATCTGTTCCCAGATTTCAGAGCCGCCTCCAGCTGTCTCCAACCAAGAGTCACAACGTAAGGAGCAATTTCCATGTCACACACTGGACGGCAGCTATAATCTCAAAGCACCTGCTCTGAACTGAAGTACACAGGGATTTAATTAGAGTAATATCAATCTCCTAATAGTCATCAGGACCAATTAAAGCAACACAGTCATGGGATTCATTTCACATTTTCATTACACTCACGGTGTCAATTAGCTGGAGGTTGTCATGTTTTTGGAGAAACGTTCACAGAATGTCTTTGGATTGGAGGAAAAGCGAAAGTGAAATTAAGGCCTTGTCAAGTGCAAACTCTTAAAATGGACTAGTATGTTCAGTTTAGCCATGATAAGAAGGAGACACTTTATTTTAAACAGCTACATAGATAATTCAGCTATGACTAAGCGTATGAAATTGTGATCCAGCCATTAGATGAGTCATGCAAGGCTTTCTGACAGCATTCACACATTAGTTCGTACTCACTGCCGTCATTTGTTAGGGTTGGGAGGGTGATAAAGCTGACGGAGTCACAGAGTTTGGCAACATGAACTCACATGAACTGTAACACCACCAGATGACGACATTTACGAACAAAGCTCCATTTCCCAACAAAACAGGAACAAATCCCCTGCGGTCCTCTGTACATTTACATCACACCAGCTCAACCTACAAACCAGAATATTCAAGTTCAGAAATTCCTGTCCAGTAAACACCCTCTTCCTGGACATAGTCTTTCTTCTGACTCAACATAGTGACACAATCCTAGAATCTCTTCCTTAATCTGGCAGCCTAGAGAACATGGTTACTGGAAAAAAACCTGGGCCAATGTCAGCCCACCAAATATCTACTGCATGCAAAAAATCTGCACCTTTTGAAGAACAATGTTTTTCTTTACCGCTGCGTGATTCATTTTCACATTCCTGGTGAGTTACTACAACCAAACCCACAATCCTGAAGTGAGTTCCACCTGAACTAATTTAAGACATAGATAAGGGAACCACAATGATAACTTTACCAGGTATCATTTCTAATGTTACAGAAAAGCAGAAGAGCCAGTATCGGTATTTCCTGATAAGCAAATACATTAAAGAGACATACAAATCCAGTCAGATTTGTTTACATCATTACAGTGGACTGAGTAGTTGAAGTCTTCATAAGTACACACTTGGATTTTCATCCTCATGATGCACTAGCTAATTGGTTTGGTTAGTGGTTTGCAACTTTTCTTTATTTTATAAAACATTTCTGAAATGCCTAGCATTGTAAAGGATTGGGAAAATGCTTACAGAATCAAAAGGTAACTTACAGTATGAAGTGGGCTGTCTATAGCAGGTAAAAACATTATCTAAACATCACACTGACTTGTGGCTTCTGCAGTTGAATTAAGCTTTGCTTATGAGTTTTGAAGCTTGTGGTGAGTTTATCTTATTGACTAGCATTAGCATTGGTATTGGTGAAGCTAAGACAGCTTAAGTCCGGACCATCACTTAAGACTCAGTTCGAAATTTTTGCATGCGTATTTCCGTTTTTTTTTTTTTTACCGTATTCCTCAACCTTTCCTATCAAAATTCATGCTACGGATGCGAAAACGCAGAAAATCGAACCAGATCCGATTTTTTTGTGATGGACGAAAGTTTCGGGGGCAGTGTGTAAACCTGATTGACACAATGTGAGGTCATGTTTATTTTTTTACATGCAAAAATTTCGGATTCAGTGTGCAATGACCTTTAGACCAATTAAAAGACTCAAGGTCTGGATTTATGACATTTTGAATAATGTACTGATTGGTTCCCCATACCGTAGTGAACAAAAAGTATATTTTAACACATATACAATGAGTGCTTATTATGTAAATATATGAAATTAAATCATAATTTAGTTTGAAGTCATATTAAATGCAATTAGTTTAGTATTTTAGTCAACAACTCATAATAAGTGCACTATCAAGCTCTTGGCTTTTAATTTAGTCCCTGTGTGAATTCCCCATGTGACTTGTCTCCATAGTTATAAACTGTGTTTACCTTTTTTTATTTTTGTTTCCCATTTTGTCGTGTGTGTTTATACCCCCTGTTTAATTCAGTTATTTGTCTGTTATCATTAATGTTTAGCTGGTTTGTGTTGCAACTGCTGTGTTCTGGGGGTTTTCTTTAATAAAAACTGCTGCATTTCGATACTTGTCTCAAATGTATCCTTTGCCTGCACCAATATGTGCATTTGAAATGCACTTTTATATGACCTTATTACAAATTTCACTTTTTAAAAGTTCATCAAGTGTGTTAAGTAACAGTCATGAAGTGTACTCTTAAGTGCACTTAAGTGACCTTATCTGCAAATGCAGTTTATACTATACCTCTTTAAAATTTGAACTACATTACAAGTGTATATTAAATCACACTTTGAACAAATGGGGGTTGGATCTTTCAAAGTTTAAAAAGAAAAGCAAAAGCACTATAGAATCACAAAGCTTTCCTAACAGAAGTCTACAAGACTCAAGTCAATCCATAGCTTTGAGTGGGAAACAGACCAGTTATTCTTCAAAAAATCTGTCTTTCTGTTCATTTTTGGGTCAACAATTACTGTAAATCGTAAGACAGAGACAAAGACACCAAGTAATAAGACCTAAACAAACACTACGTTCTCAAGTGGATCTTGAGGCTTTTGGTAAAGACTCTCAGAAACTATCTTGAGCACTGGGTCTGAGGGATTACATCTGCCTATAGTCCTTAATGGCATTAACTGATCTCTTCTCTCGGCTCCTGCCTGTGAGACTAAAGATCCTGTAAGCTGACCATAAAGATTCATTTGCAGAAACAAACTCCAAACTCCTTCCTTCTGCTTTGACATGTTGATTCGAATACATAAAAGTACTGTTGCACTCCACATGAAGGCTGAAAACTTGTATCTTCTCAAAGTGATATCAATTATGGGTGACTGAACAACCAATGCCTTAACAATGCTGCTTATTGGTCCAGGTAAAAAGAGCCCACCTCCAAGTCTAAGATATTCTGGTCTCATGTCCCTCCTTCTGTGCAAGACTTTTGTTTCTCGTTTTGTCATTTACCAGTCAAAAGTTTAAAAATCTGGTTGCATAAAGTAACAGCACCATGCTAAGCAGTAGCAATGGCTTAACCATAGAATCAATAGAAAACTTATTGGTTAAGATTACAATGCTCTAAAAGATTAGACAGCTCTTACCTGAAATACTCCTTGGTAACGTTGGACACAAGAAAGCTTGAAAACTGGACACACACAATTCACTAACACTCTCCATGATCTCAGGATGAATGTTTTTCTGCTCCGTGTTTGCTGTTTTTCTCCCTTCCCCAATGTCAGCGTGTGGGTCAAGCTACGCACACCCCAATGAGCCTGCCTGTCATGTCCCAGTGTCTCACAGAATTTGCTCTGTAGTCCATGGGTCTCGTCCTCTTCCTCTTTAAGTCGTCATATTTGTGTGTGCATTTTTGCCTTGCTTAATAATCTCAACTTCTCTTTGACACTTTCAGTACTTAACTTCACAATGCAATTTGAGTGTTTGTTTCCTCTTTCTCAACTTGCCGTAAGAAATGCGATGCTTCTGTTCCCCTCTCACTGCTAATAATGTCTCGCTCCACTGCTCTGCTCCTAATCTGCCTCTTTCTCTCTCACACACTGACTCTTAGATCCTCTGAAGTCTGCACACACAAACACAAAAGAAAAAACAAGAGGACCAACACCAAGGTAAAATTGTGTCTGTTATTTTAAAACGTATATTTTTTAAATCAACATTCTAGACTCACATTTCAGTCGTCCTATGAATAGTTACTTAATGAACAACTCATTAATGCACACTGAGATGACTTTTCCAGGTCATGTGGGCTACTGGATAATCATAACTAATAGAAAAATGTAAATTTGCTTGAGCAAAATCCAAAGTTCAGTCATGAACCTCTAGATGGCGCAGTCCGATAGGTCAAACTCAATCTAGCACAATTACATCATTATCACATGATGCAGCTGATTGGTTCTTTCTGTTCAGCAGCCAATGAGCTCGCTGCTCAACATTCAAACACATGGCTAGTACTTGCCAGGAGTCGTAGCGCGCTTCAGAAATCCTCCTCCTTCCCCAGCTCCACCTGTATAGATCTACTACAGAGCAGTTTCATGTCTGTATGCTATGTATATGTTATATGTGCAGCAGCAGTATTTCTTACATGCTCACAACAGCATGTTGTGGATTTATTGGCAGCAGCAAGTCTCAGTACTTGTTCTGCCGCAGCAGTGTAGCAGATCTATTCCACCAAGACCAAACACAAAAACAATGTCATGTACATTACATATGACAGAACTTGCATTGACTTCATTTTGATTGCCAATGCCTATTTTTGCCACCCAATAATTTCTAAATATAAAATTAAGCCCCGCCCCACATTTCTTCTTCATTTTAAATATCCTAGAAATACATTTACTGTTGTAACATATGTTGTACACATGTTCAGTTTCTTTCTGTTAAACGTATAACATTGTGTACATTCTGTTGTCTTTTCCAACTATATCATGTCTGAGGTTGACATTGTGATCTTATATTACGTAAACAAAACAACTCACTTATCCGCAGACCCAATTTACTACTCCAACGACATTTTCAGGTTAAACCTCTGAATACTATCAGCGATATTGTTGCTTAGCAACATGTGGCAGAAATACCGTGGTACTGGGTGTTAATCAGTTTATCAGTAATCAGGGTGGCTGCTGGTTTGTTGTTTTTTCTATTATTTATAATCAGATTCTTTGGAAAACACATATGGAAACAACTATTGCACACTTGTCTGCCAGAACTATTTCCTACCTTTCATTTTCATTTTTTAAAGCAATACATATAAACATGCAGTGAAATGTTACAAATGGATCGATCCATGTTCGATCTCTTCAGTGAACTGTGCCTGTCATTAGCTGCAAATCACCCCAGCGGTCACATTTCTAACGCATTACATGCCTCAGCCAATTAGCTTTCAGCATGCCAACTGTCTGTCTGTCAGTCACAGTCAACAAGAGAGTGGAAATCATGAGTACAGAGAGCAGAAGAGAGACGCTGGGGGACAAACGTCATGCGTGAGCTGCAAAGTCAGGGACTGAAACTGCTGCAGCTGCACATCAAACACGACAGCAGAGCAGAGCCGTTTCTGTCAAATCAGCATCTCTCCTCACATCTGACTGTCACTTCCCTTTGAGCTGCCTTTTATTCTGCAGCTCTGAAGACATGTAAACAATCAGGAAAAATAACAATTCACAAACAGCTCTTTCTGAAAGTCTGAAGCAGCTCTTTAGGGGTCAAACAAGAGGTCCCACCACATCTGGTCAATGAACTCACGAATTTCCATCATTTATTATTATTAATATTTGTATGTCACTATGACGATGGTATTTAGCTGCTTTTGTATGTATTTTAGTCACATGCAGTGTAGGCTATTTTGTCACTCTCCATCTCTTTGTGAAATTTCACCCGTAAAACACAATTATTTTGTTTCTCCCATTTTGGAATATTCCACATGTGTTAAAGTTGATAGAATAAATAACATAAATATTATTTAACAGCCGGTTTGTCTGTGTTTTTTATTTGAATAACTTGTGTCACTTACATGAGCAAAGGTCTGACTATCACAATTCAACTCAATCTACAATGACTGAACATCCCAGTAAAGATACCAACCATAGTCAGTTTTTACTTCTACTTGAAAAATCCTTTGACAATTCCAGCTCTACATAACTAGAAATAAGTTGTAATTACTGTATAATTGGTCATGCTTTTCCATTTTTTCTAGTTATGATTACAGCCAGGACATTTTTAAATCGTCTTATATTTATGTTTTCCATGAGCATAAAGAACAAATCTGTACAATTTTTATGTGCATCTGTGCAAATATACTTCTTAAAGAAGGAACTACTTCATGGACTAGAATATTATATGCAATATAATATTTGAGTATGCAAAGATTTAAAGATGGCAGAGCTCTGAATATGTTTCGTTTATAATTCACATTGAAAAATACATACGCACTATGCACATTTAGATCCTATCCTGGGTCATCTCAAAGTCATGACATTAATAATCACAACATTAATGTCTATGCAGTAATGCGTTTCCCCTGTTCCTTTTAGTAGGCTATTCTAAAATGCTGATGAAATGCAAAACAGGAGACTTAAATTATGCTACAATGTCACCCCTCGAAGGCCATCAAGTGTAATAACATCAAAAATGTGCTGAGAATAATTTATTTTTCTTTCTTTCTTCAAAAACATTTGTCCTCAGCTCAACTTCATGTTGAAGCCTCTTCTTATTAGAGATGCAAAGCTGATACAGCAAAAATATGATTTCAGTAGCTTATTATTTAAATCAGGGCTCTTCAACTAGGCTCCCGGAGACCTGATTTTAGCTCATTAATGTGCTTAAGCTACATTTTGGCCAGCGGGTATCAGGAGCAGGACTCAAGACCTCTGATTTCAATATTTTAGTAAAACCCTATGCCAATCCTAGAAATGATCCAAGCCCCTTTTCATGAGCTGAGCAGAGATGGGGTACAATTGGAATTTGATTAGAATACAATAGTCCCAAAGTATAAAATAAAATAACATAACATAACATTTTTGGGGCACCTTTAATGATTTTTACCCCACATACTATTTGTGTAGTCTTTTATCTCACAATGTATTTGGTAAATACAGATTTTTCAATTAGCAACACTAATCCACTAATCCAACACTAAGACTCCAGCCACCCGTCCCACAGACTGCTCTCTCTGTTGCCCTCAGGGCGACGTTTCCGTAGCATCCGATCCCGCACTAGCCGACTGAGGGACAGCTTTTTCCCTCAGGCTATCAGGCTAATGAACAGTCAGAAATGACTCACCTACATCACACTCCCACTCACACAACATGCCACGCACTGCACTTTAACACAGTTCAACTGGACTACACGCACACACTGCACTAACACAACCTTTGCACAACTTTCTGCTGCTCAACCAATCTGCTGTTAATTTATAATCTGTTGCACCTTCACATTATTACTATGTATAGACTACATAATGTATAGATAGTGTACATAATGTAGATGTGCACCTACGGTGTATAATGTGCAGTTGATAACTAAGTATGTCTTTATAGTACACTGTGTGTACTGAGTATATGTATGTGTATTTTGCACATTGTCTTCTGTACAGTCTGTAAATTTGTACTGTCCATATGTAAATTGTTGTTTTCTGCACTGTCTGGAGCACGCGCATAAGAATTTCACTCACCAAGGCACTTGTGCTGTGGTGATGTGACAATAAAAGTGATTTGATTTGATTTGATTTGATCTCTATTGACTGGCATTTTAACCATTATAATCGAATAGTGCTGGAAAAGCCAATATGTTGTATGATAACTTTAAGATGAATTCATATTGAACAATTAAATTAAACTATTAAAACTATACTTCAAGCAGTCTCGGTTTTCTACTTCATTAAATTAATTTAAACTATAATCCAGCATCCTGTTTTCCACCTCAATTTAAATTCAGGAACTGTGTTGGAATTCAAAGGCATTCTGAATTTATGGCACATAAACTGGTAGGAAAGTAGCAGCTAGTGTTTCTCTGTGAAGTAAGAGCTGTGCTCTGCAGTGCTAAAGCACCTCCTACGCAGCCTCCTGTCCTCCTCAACACAGAGAGAACAGCTCAAACTGCACACAATCATACTGCCATGCTTTGATCAATCTATAATTATAGATTTGCATTCACTTTCATATTTTTATAAATAAACAGCAAGTATGTATTTCTGGAGTGCAGGGTGTCTAGTGTCTGATCTCATCTCATGCGAGCTCAAAAACATCACTGCACAGACACAAGAAAATGAATGCATGCTTAGAGCAACGTGACGGTGAGTACATGATGACAGCATTTTTATTTTTGTATATATGAGGAACAGTTCATGAGTTCATGGAACTGTTCCTTTTAGACAATATTTGACACATCTGAATAGTCTGACAGAACTATAAAGACTGTTGAATGTGGCGTGGAGGGTTTCTGCATGTGTTTGTGAGTTTACAGTGTGTTGTGTTGAACTAAAGTGTTGTTTGTGTGGGAGGAGGAGAGCTCTTAGGTGGCCAGAGCTTCACGCTTTCGGCCCACAGCGGTTCAAATACCTACAAAAACAGCTCAGAAACTCTCACTCGTGCTGGTTTCAAGGATTCAAGGTTGTATTCGTCACATACTCAATTATACAGAACATAAAAGTAGCGAAATGTAAGGTTTTACATGTTTAGATGTTTAGATTTGACATGCATCTGAAGCTCTGAAGATCTTCCAGCAGGCTGGGTTTGCTGGTCTTAAAGCCTGTTGAGTCAGTGTCAACACTGAGATGATCTAAGATTGTGTCCTCTTTTATTGAGTTACAAGACTGACCTCACAACAGACAGAAACTTAGGAAGTCTTAGGCTGATATAAGCATTGATTCCTTATCAGTTTGCTTCAGATTTTTGTTCACCAATAACCTTACACTAATTAATCTCAACTAACAGGTTTGGTGTATAAAGTATTTTTGAAATGACACCAAAATATGACTTGTGAATAACTTTTGTATGCCAAAAAAACTAAATTAATGAATCTCATTCTTGACTTGCATGTAACAAATAAATGCCTCGATTTTGAAGAAAATTCAAGAAAATTCAACTGTCATTGTCAATGTCATTCAAGTCATTGTCACAATGTTATGGATTGTGGGTATGTGTCAGGATATGTATATGTGGTTGCTGTGGTCTCCTTCAGTTTAAAATGACTGTAATTTTTTCTAGAATTTTCCATAGTTTTATAATACTGACTAACTTCTCTCAGTGAACTATCAATCAAACAAGCTGCAATTAAGCATGTGATTTCCATGAAGATGCTACTGAACATCAGATGGCATCCTGTAACAAGCCACTTGCCACCACTTTTCTATTTTGGGATGCATTCTGCTCTCAGCAAAGTGTACAATGAATAATTGAGAAGAGTCTTTCCATCAGATGAACATCATAAAACAGCACACACTATCCTGTAGCAGAGCATTTTGAAGCTGGTCAGTCTCAGCATGATCAACACACTCCACGTTTATACAAAGTGCATTCATGTCTTTATTGTTGATTTTCTAATAATTTTTATTCAGAAGTTACAGAACTCAGAGTAAATGTATTGTATAGGCATCCTGTTTTCCTCAACAAAGTTGTACTGTGAGTTTAGTGCGAGCTTTGTGGATTTTTTTTTTTTTTTTGAGATTGGGGCTATAACTTATAATTTTGAGACAAAATCCCCATTACTCAAATGTTTATTTTCTCTAGCAGTGGTTTCTGAAATAAATGGCTATAAAAATGTATAAATTGTCAATTCTAATCAAACTAAAATTCCAATATCACACTACTATTGTAATAGCTGGTGTTTAAAGTGAACACAATATAACCACAATGACACATATTCTATAATCCGTAACTATTTAATTAAGATACTGTAGCTTTTAACTTAACCAAAAAAATAAGTGTGCTTATGCTTATTCTGAATGTAAATTCATAATGTACTTCAAATCTTAAACTGTACATGCAGATAATATTGTGAAATAAAAGGCTACTCAAGTGCACATTCCACTTAAGAAAGCACACTTTCATGATTTTTTAACACACTTAAGTACTCTTTTCAGAAATCTACTTTGCAACGTCAAATAAAAGGCCTTGCTTTAAAGCACATTTTAAACGATTATATTTTAGTAATTGTTTGTAGCAATTTAAAGCAGTACTTGATTTTTGATGTGTTGATTAACATACACAAATAGCCTAATGTACATGTAACAATTAATCGCATCCAAAATAAAAGTTTTTGTTTACATAATATATGTGTGTGTGAACTGTGTACATTAATGTATATATAAAAATACACACATACAGTATATTGAAAATATTTACATGCATGTTTATATTAATATAATTTATATTATATATAAATCTATTTAATATATAAACCAAATATTTTTCTGAAATATACACATGGATGTGTGTGTATTTATACATAATAAATATACACATCATCACACACATACATATATTATGTAAACAAAAACTTTTATTTGGGATGCAATTAATTACGATTAATCGTTTGACAGCAAGAGGGTATTACGTTTAAAGTGAGTTTACTTTACATTTACTAAATTGCAATTTCATTTTAAGTGTAATTTAAATATATAACAAATATTTGAATAAAAAATAAAAATAAAATAACAAATGTCCACCTAAGTAAGCTAGCTCGCTCTACCCATATATTATGTTTAATATTCTAATATAAGGTGCGTGAGCTTAACCCTCTTCAATAATTAAGAATCAGCGGTAAATCGAAAGGACCTGTTTGAGACATCCCGAAAACTTAAAACATACTGTACGAATCCTCAGAGGTATCAAACGTGTTTCCCATGCAAAACATAACACTGCATGTGAAATCAACATCCCAGCACTGCGAAACCAATCCAGACACATGCAGCATGTACAGTATTTCCTTCAATGCAGCAAATCACAGCCCTGCACGTGCTGTGCTGTTTTTATCAGATCCTGAAGCGCGTGTCCTACCGTGGCTCTCCTCATCCATCTCCGGTGAAGTGACAGTGACGCAGAGCAGTGAAGCTGTTTCTCAGAGCGACTGTCAGCAGTAACATCGAGGATCCACCTGCTCTCATCTACCCAGCCCATGCAGTCTCTCTCTCTCTCTCTCTCTCTCTCTCTCTCTCTCTCTCGCTCAGCTCACACTTCATCCTCCTCGACACGTGATGTGATGATGTCACTCAGAGTATTCATTTTTTTTATTAATAATGCCAAAATACTTTATAACTAGTACAAACAAACCTATACAATGTCATGAACAATAGAGGACAATATATATATATATATATATATAAAATACCAGGAAGTAAGTAAAATAAATAAACAAAAACAAAGTTACTAACATAACATGAACCAGAGGGGGGGAATTATACAAGGTTAAAAACTGAAAGCAATTTTTAACTTTTGAACATATACAGGTGCATCTCAATAAATTAGAATGTCGTGGAAAAGTTCATTTATTTCTGTAATTCAACTCAAATTGTGAAACTCGTGTATTAAATAAATTCAATGCACACAGACTGAAGTAGTTTAAGTCTTTGGTTATTTTAATTGTGATGATTTTGGCTCTCATTTAATAAAAATCCACCAATTCAATATCTCAACAAATTAGTATATGGTGACATGCCATTAAGCTAATCAACTCAAAACACCTGCAAAGGTTTCCTGAGTCTTTAAAATGGTCTCTCAGTTTGGTTCACTAGACTACACAATCATGGGGAAGACTGCTGATCTGACAGTTGTCCAGAAGACAATCATTGACACCCTTCACAGACATTCATTGCCAAAGAAGCTGGCTGTTCACAGAGTGCTGTATCCACGCATGTTAACAGAAAGTTGAGTGGAAGGAAAAAGATTGGAAGAAAAAGATGCACAACCAACCGAGAGAACCGCACCCTTATGAGGATTGTCAAACAAAATCGATTCAAGAATTTGGGTGAACGTCACAAGGAATGGACTGAGACTGGGGTCAAGACATCAAGAGCCACCACACACAGACGTGTCAAGGAATTTGGCTACTGTTGTTCTCAGAGGCGTCTTACCTGGGCTAAGGAAAAGAAGAACTGGAATGTTGTCCAGTGGTCCAAAGTCCTTTTTTCATATAAAAGCAAGTTTTGTATTTCATTTGGAAACCAAGGTCCTAGAGTCTGGAGGAAGGGTGGAGAAGCTCATAGCCCAAGTTGCTTGAAGTCCAGTGTTAAGTTTCCACAGTCTGTGATGATTTGGGGTGCAATGTCATCTGCTGGTGTTGGTCCATTGTGTTTTTTTTTTAAAAACCAACGTCACTGCACACGTTTACCAATACATTTTGGAGTAGTTCATTATTTTTCATTATTTAGCACTGGCTAGATTAACAAATAAACAGATGTCACCCGATCTAAATATTCCCTCACAGTTTAATAGTAATGACTTTATGAATTTCTTTACTGATAAAATAGATAATATCAGAAATACAATAACAAATGTAGATTCTACAGCGTCTAGTACTCCAGCTCCATTCATCGCACCCAAAGAAAAACTGCAGCGCTTTACAACTATAGGACAGGATGAGCTAAATAAACTTATCACTGCATCTAAACCAACAACATGTTTATTAGATCCTGTACCAACTAAACTATTGAAAGAGTTGTTACCTGTTGCAGAACAACCGCTTCTCAATATTATTAACTCCTCGTTATCTTTAGGTCACGTCCCAAAACCATTTAAGCTGGCAGTTATTAAGCCTCTTATTAAGAAACCAAAATTAGATCCTTGTGAACTGGCAAATTACAGGCCCATTTCAAATCTTCCGTTTATGTCGAAAATATTAGAAAAAGTAGTATCTGCTCAACTGTGCTCCTTTTTGCAAAAAAATGATATCTATGAAGAATTTCAGTCAGGTTTCAGGCCCCGCCATAGCACAGAAACTGCACTTGTTAAAATTACAAATGACTTGCTTCTTGCGTCAGACAAAGGCTGCATCTCGTTGCTAGTTTTACTTGATCTTAGTGCTGCGTTCGACACTATAGATCATGCCATACTGATAGATCGATTACAAAACTATACAGGTATTCAAGGGCAGGCTTTAAGATGGTTTAGATCCTACCTGTCCGATCGCTACCACTTTGTTTATTTAAACGGGGAGTCATCTCAATTATCACCAGTAAAGTATGGAGTACCACAAGGATCTGTCCTAGGTCCTCTATTATTTTCATTATATATGTTGCCCCTTGGTAATATTATTAGAAAATACGGGATTAGTTTCCATTGTTATGCTGATGACACTCAACTATATATCTCAACAAAACCAGATGAAATTTCTAAACTATCTAAGCTAACAGAGTGTGTTAAAAATATAAAAGATTGGATGACCAGTAATTTTCTCCTATTAAATTCAGATAAGACCGAGATATTACTTATTGGACTGAAAGATTACAAATTTTTATCTTAAATGTTTAATTTAGATACACTAGTTAGACAAAAACTAACGCAGAAATATGAGATTCATCCAGACAAGACTTGGACGGTAGATGAGTGTAAAAAGGTGTTGCATTCCTGGACTACCATCCTGCAACCTAACTTCAGCTACTCCCATCATGACAGATCTACTCATGCCAAGGATGTTCTATTGGTGCATGGAAAATCATGCTCCAGCATCGACTACACTGGGTGAAATTCCTCGTGAACGTTGCAGCTTTGTGATTGAAAGAAGAACCGAATTCGATGTGTACGTTACTACATCAGATAAGAAAGAGGAGAATTAATTAAAAGAGTGTCTCTACGGGAACCCATCCCTACCTACATTTTTTGCCATAAATCAGTGGTGTATGATTCCTCCACCGACTGGCACTTTGTGGTTATGTGGGACTTCTGTCTACAGCATCCTACCCAGCCAATTCAATGGCAGGTGCACCCTGGTTTATGTCCTACCAGCCATCAGAGAAAATACACACTCCACCTCAAGTTCTCCACATCTACAAAATTCAGCTTCTACCAACAAAGATGGCTGCATTCCAGGACTCACTTGTGTACAAACGTGGTGGTCAAGAACTCTTGGAGCATTAATCCCATCGTATGGTGTCATGCAGGCTCTCGATCAAGTCAGAAGCCTGTCGGATTCAGTACAGAAATTGGCCAATGATACGGTTTTGGCCCTGGGCAACATCAAAGACACTCTTGCCTCGCACAAGATGATGATCTTACAGAACAGAGTGGCCTTGGATTACATTCTTGCAACACAAGGGGGAGCCTGTACCATTATCGGTCCTGAATGCTGCACCGGGTTAATGGATCCAACAGAGAACTTGAACAAAATCCAACAAGACATTCTTGGTCTTTCAGCAAAATTACACCAGATGACTGAAGATAATTCTTCATGGTTCGGAAACTTGTTAGGTAAACCCTGGCTGTGGATCAAGGAAATAGCAATTCTGCTGTTGTTTCTCCTACTTGCGTACTATCTATGCATCCACAGTATCAAGTGTTTCTGTCAGCAAATGACGCCCGCCTCTCACAAGGAAATGACAGTTCCAACCAGAAAAGATTATTACCCGTAAGAACTTCACGGACCCGAATTGCATGTTTTGTTTCTGTGTCAGCATGCAATTACATATAAGCAACACAGAACATGTACTATGTGCCTGTAACAATTACAAGTTACAAGAATTAACTTTTAAGTGTCTAAATTTGTATTTTGTGAGAGTTATTAGAACTCTCAAAGGGGGAATTGAAAGATTACAAATTTTTATCTTAAATGTTTAATTTAGATACACTTCCTGACCATTTGAGCTTGAGACAGCTGAGCCTTTTGTTTTCTATGATAATGGTAAGATCAATGAGTCAGACTACTGAGAGATTCAACCTTTGATCTGCAAATGGCTTTGTCCTGGCCCAGACGTGAATTCGTGGATTAGTGTATTAGAACCACGGGAAGGGAAGTTTTAGCAACCAACTAACGCCTCCCTCAGATGCTTGTTTTATTTGATGTTTTGTCTCCAAAAGGCCCTCCTCCAATTCTGCCTATAAGAATACCCTGTAAAAATTACATTAGATGAGATCTTCGAGGACTGCAGCTACCATCACAACTGGGGTTTTTCAATAAAGAATCCTACGATCGAATCCGAAGTCTCCTGGTCTTCTCTTCTGAGTTTTCTACACTCTAGAAGAACAGAGTTCACAACAGATGGAGCCGTGACCCGGATAGAGTTCCAGCTTCCTCACCTGAAAAACTTCAAGCTCAAACAAAGATCTGCATCTTTTGGAATCCAGCGAAACTTCAAGCTGAAAAGATTCCCAGACTGAATTTTTCTCTCAACCAAGGGTTGTGGTGAGTGCTGTCTCTAATCCAAAAGAACCTAAGACCAGTGTATCCTCTGTGCCGTCAGAGAAGAGTTAACATACATCTGTAGGGTTTGTTTTAACTAAGTTTATCCTCTGTTAGGCAGGGAAGTTTATCCTCTGTTAGGCAGGGAAGTTTATCCTCTGTACAGGCAGGGAAGAGTTTATCCTCTAAAGTTTTTTTATTTTAGAGATGAAAGTTTATCCTCTGTTCTTTCAGGCAGGGAAGATTTTGACATTACGTGCTAATAATTTAGTTTTATCCTCTGTTTTTTTGTAGGCAGGGAAGTTAAGTGTGAAGTGTTGGTAATTTGGAAATGTAACAATAGTTAAGCTTTTTTTTTATTTTATTTTTTTATTTAACAAGTGTACCCTCTGTTGATCAGAGAAGTTTTTGTTTTGTTTTTTGTTTGTTTTGTTTGTGTGGTACCGAAGAAACTTACAAAATGGTTAGAATGAATGCTAGACTGATTCCAACCACAGAAAAGACTGGTCTTGCGACTCCTTTATGGTCAGATAGTGAATTCAAAACGCTGTTAGGGGAACAAATGGACCTAATAGTCACTGAAAAAGTTAGACAAAAACTAACGCAGAAATATGAGATTCATCCAGACAAGACTTGGACGGTAGATGAGTGTAAAAAGGTACTAGGAGCAAGTATTCGTAAGAACAATGTGAAAGACATTATCTGTTGTCACAGGGAATTCAGTGTAACGCTAGCGACACAACAGTCTCAGCGTAACTCAGAGCTAGAGAAACAGAACAATGAACTCCGTGCGAGAGTATCCACTTTGACTAAGAAATTGAACCTCAAGAAAATTGAAGCAAAAACTGATGTGGAAGTAAGTCAGCCTGATAACATTTACCCTGATTTACAAGCGTTCTTTGAAACAGATGTAGCTCTCCAATCAGTAACTGATGTGCCTGTAAATTCAGTCAATGTTGAGGAAACTGATAGTGTTCCTCCCAATTCTTTTGTTGTGCAAATACAAACTGTTGCCAACGCTTTATGTCCTAAGGATATAGAGAGACTATCTCAGAGTTTACCGGCAGCACGCACACATTTAACTGAATTTAGAAGAACATTGATCTCAAGATGGGTAGAAGCTTATCCAACAGGGCGTGCTACAGCTGCACATACTGCTAAATGTCTTGTCACTGATTTCATTCCCAGATGGGGATTACCAGATTGCATTGACTCAGATCAAGGTACCCACTTCACAGGACAGGTTGATCTTAGAAATGCTGATGTGTACATTGTTTCAGATGCCCTGATCGCTTACTGTGAAAACCTTACAAAGGCAGTGCAGAGTGCCAAAGAGAGAGTTGAGTCGTGTTGGCAGACTCCACCAGAAGGTGGACACACAATCGTCCCAGGTCAATGGGTCATGATAAAGGCGTTCAAAAACAAGCCATTAGAGCCTAAGTGGTACGGACCACATCAAGTGATGTTGATTACAGCAGCTGCAGTATTGTGTCAGGGAAGGAAAACTTGGACTCATGTGTCACATTGTAAGGTTGTTCCTCCCCCTGCAGGGATAGGATAGGGCAGACACAAGAACCAATGAGGAGCCCAGGGAAGAACCGAAAGCAACAGGCTTCGGGGGCCAACCCTGCGGTGAAGATTTCCTCATAGGCCTTTCCCCTCCATTAGTCCATCCCTTCCTCACTGTTCTTTAGGTGTCGCAGGAATTAAGAAATAGGGAAAGAAGGAACAACCATAGCAGACTATATTTTGAACAGAGGATCAGACTCTACAAATAATGCTCTGTGCCGTTGTTCTCTCTTGTTTGTGTTTCTTTCTTCCTCTGTGCAGATACCACCTGATGGCTGTCCTGAGATCCATATGCACCACCCTGTTCACCTGCGGATGAAGCCACAACCTCTAGAAAACAACTAGACCCATTGCCGAGCCAACTATCACACAAGAAAGAGAAAAGAAAGAAGAAGAAGAAAAAGAAAAAAATACACAACGCAGAGACTCACATACAGGAACTTCAGTCATCCATCAACATGATCAAGATTTTCGTACTATTAACCATCATGGACATCACGCAAAGTGTAGACCCCAGAAACAACATATTCGTAGAGCTGATGAATATGTCAAGAAATGCCTTGTTTGCTGGAAAGAACGTTTGCATGCCGCACGCACCTTCAGTAGGAGCAGGAATCCCATGGGTGGCACACCCTATCTCCAAATGTGATACGTGTACCTTATTCGATCATCATACCAGTGGATTATACAACAAGGATACATGTCACAACTCAACAATTCCTCCAGCTTCTTCGTGTTGCATTCCTGGACTACCATCCTGCAACCTAACTTCAGCTACTCCCATCATGACAGATCTACTCATGCCAAGGATGTTCTATTGGTGCATGGAAAATCATGCTCCAGCATCGACTACACTGGGTGAAATTCCTCGTGAACGTTGCAGCTTTGTGATTGAAAGAAGAACCGAATTCGATGTGTACGTTACTACATCAGATAAGAAAGAGGAGAATTAATTAAAAGAGTGTCTCTACGGGAACCCATCCCTACCTACATTTTTTGCCATAAATCAGTGGTGTATGATTCCTCCACCGACTGGCACTTTGTGGTTATGTGGGACTTCTGTCTACAGCATCCTACCCAGCCAATTCAATGGCAGGTGCACCCTGGTTTATGTCCTACCAGCCATCAGAGAAAATACACACTCCACCTCAAGTTCTCCACATCTACAAAATTCAGCTTCTACCAACAAAGATGGCTGCATTCCAGGACTCACTTGTGTACAAACGTGGTGGTCAAGAACTCTTGGAGCATTAATCCCATCGTATGGTGTCATGCAGGCTCTCGATCAAGTCAGAAGCCTGTCGGATTCAGTACAGAAATTGGCCAATGATACGGTTTTGGCCCTGGGCAACATCAAAGACACTCTTGCCTCGCACAAGATGATGATCTTACAGAACAGAGTGGCCTTGGATTACATTCTTGCAACACAAGGGGGAGCCTGTACCATTATCGGTCCTGAATGCTGCACCGGGTTAATGGATCCAACAGAGAACTTGAACAAAATCCAACAAGACATTCTTGGTCTTTCAGCAAAATTACACCAGATGACTGAAGATAATTCTTCATGGTTCGGAAACTTGTTAGGTAAACCCTGGCTGTGGATCAAGGAAATAGCAATTCTGCTGTTGTTTCTCCTACTTGCGTACTATCTATGCATCCACAGTATCAAGTGTTTCTGTCAGCAAATGACGCCCGCCTCTCACAAGGAAATGACAGTTCCAACCAGAAAAGATTATTACCCGTAAGAACTTCACGGACCCGAATTGCATGTTTTGTTTCTGTGTCAGCATGCAATTACATATAAGCAACACAGAACATGTACTATGTGCCTGTAACAATTACAAGTTACAAGAATTAACTTTTAAGTGTCTAAATTTGTATTTTGTGAGAGTTATTAGAACTCTCAAAGGGGGAATTGAAAGATTACAAATTTTTATCTTAAATGTTTAATTTAGATACACTTCCTGACCATTTGAGCTTGAGACAGCTGAGCCTTTTGTTTTCTATGATAATGGTAAGATCAATGAGTCAGACTACTGAGAGATTCAACCTTTGATCTGCAAATGGCTTTGTCCTGGCCCAGACGTGAATTCGTGGATTAGTGTATTAGAACCACGGGAAGGGAAGTTTTAGCAACCAACTAACGCCTCCCTCAGATGCTTGTTTTATTTGATGTTTTGTCTCCAAAAGGCCCTCCTCCAATTCTGCCTATAAGAATACCCTGTAAAAATTACATTAGATGAGATCTTCGAGGACTGCAGCTACCATCACAACTGGGGTTTTTCAATAAAGAATCCTACGATCGAATCCGAAGTCTCCTGGTCTTCTCTTCTGAGTTTTCTACACTTTAGAAGAACAGAGTTCACAACAGGACCTAAAAACAGTACACAGAATATATTGGATTACAATTTGCAACTAGACGGATGTACTGTTACTTCCTCTACAGTAAAAAACCTGGGTGTTATATTAGACAGCAACCTATCTTTTGAAAATCATATTTCCAATGTTACAAAAACAGCATTCTTCCATCTTAGAAACATTTCCAAGCTACGGAACATGTTAAGTGTTTCTGATGCAGAAAAGTTAGTTCATGCATTCATGACCTCTAGACTGGACTATTGTAATGCACTGCTAGGTGGTTGTCCTGCATCTTCAATAAACAAGCTACAGATAGTACAAAATGCTGCGGCTAGAGTCCTTACCAGGTCAAGAAAATATGATCATATTACTCCAATTTTACAGTCTCTGCACTGGCTGCCTATTAAGTTTCGTATCAGTTACAAAATATTATTACTTGCCTATAAGGCCCTAAATGATTTAGCTCCTGCGTACCTAACTAATCTTCTATCACGCTACAATCCAACCCGCTCCCTAAGGTCGCAAAACTCTGGACTCTTGGTAGTACCTAGGATAGCAAAGTTTACTAAAGGAGGTAGAACTTTTTCATATCTGGCTCCTAAACTCTGGAATAGCCTTCCTGATAACGTTCGGGGTTCAGACACACTCTCTCTGTTTAAATCTAGATTAAAGACGCATCTCTTTAGCCAAGCATTCATATAATGCATCTCACAATCTTGTACTGCCAGTCTATCTGAACAAATGCACATTATTATGCTTTAGCTTGGGTTATACTGATAATTTCATCCAGGGTTATTCCTGGATGGAATAACTGCTACGCTAATTGTCTTACTGTTTCTATGTTTCTGCCACGGGATTAACATCCCGTGGTAGCTAGGAATTACACAAGCTTCAGTCTGGATCTAACCCTTAAACGATCTGAGATGACCGAACACCTGAGAAGAGACGATGACAACCCCTCCGAGGACCTCAGAGGAAGCCAACCATCAGCGATTAGACTGACTTAACCAAAGTCTGCCATAAATGGAGGATCAGCACCTGGAGACAACCTCTACAGCCCCTACAGCCCTGAACGTCAGCGGAGTCTAGGACACATAGATGAGCCCCAGAGACAGATCTCCAGTGAGGACCTCGTCACCTAGACATCCATCGGGGAAAGACCCCTGGAACCAGTGGACCACTTACACTCTGACTTTGCTGCAGTTGGAACAAACTACTGATTCGTCTGGCCGGAGGGGAACTGGCCCCCCGACTGAGCCTGGTTTCTCCCAAGGTTTTTTCTCCATTCTGTCACCGATGGCGTTTTCGTTCCTTGCCGCTGTCGCCTCTGGCTTGCTCAGTTGGGGACACTTCATTTCCAGCACAATCATCGACTTGATTGCACAGATATTATTTAAACTGAACTAAGCTGGACAATGCCATTACTAAATTCAATAATGAAATGCATTCAGCTGATAATTGAGTGTTAAATCCTGTCATTTTACATTATTGACACAATTTGCCTATTTTGATATTGTGCAGTGCTTTGTTACAATTTGTATTGTTAAAAGCGCTATATAAATAAAGGTGACTTGACTTGACTTGACTTCATGCTTCCTTCTGCTGACCAGATTTTTAAAGATGCTGATTTCATTTTCCAGCAGGATTTGGCTCCTGCCCACACTGCCAAAAGCACCAAAAGTTGGTTAAATGACCATGGTGTTGGTGTGCTTCACTGGCCAGCAAACTCACCAGACCTGAACCAAGAGGAAAATGAGAAACAAGAGACCAAAAAATGCAGATGAGCTGAAGGCCACTGGCTTCCAGCAGTGCCACAAACTGATCACCTCCATGCCACGCCGAATTGAGGCAGTAATTAAAGCAAAAGGAGCCCCTACCAAGTATTGAGTACATACAGTAAATTAACATACTTTCCAGAAGGCCAACAATTCACTAAAATTGTTTTTTTTTATTTGTCTTTAGTATTCTAATTTGTTGAGATAGTGAATTGGTGGGTTTTTGTTAAATGTGAGCTAAAATCATCACAATTAAAAGAACCAAAGACTTACACTACTTCAGTCTGTGTGGCCCACCTCTGGACCTCAATCTTGCTTAACTTCTGGCCCAATTCTGGGTGGGTCCCAGCCCAAAACTGGCCCACACACTGAAAACAGACTCCAAAATTTCCTCTGGCCCAGGTGTGGCCCACGCCCTGTAAAATGACTTCTATTTATTGACGTGGCCTAGATCTGGCCCGCGTAAAGTAGAGTGATTTATATTATTTTATTTGGCCCAGGTCTGGCCCAGACGCTTTAAGCCAGATCGGGCTGAGACTAGGGTTGGTCCCCGTTGCAAATGTGGCCCAGAAACTGCTAAATGTAATTCAGCAGTGAAACATTTAAAAACATTAAAAAGGCTTTAATTATAAAATTACCAAATACTTTAGTATAAATAGACATATACCTCCTAATAGAAACCATCTAAAAACTAGACTCTTTGTGGCATTTTCTCAAAATGTAACACGTTTTTTCTCATAATTTAATGAGTTTATTCTCAATTTTATTTCGACTTTTTTTCTCGAAATTTGACGACTTTAATCTTGAGATGGTTTTTATATTTGTATTATTGCTTGGCCTAAATACTCTTCCATGGAGTTAAATACATTTTAAAGGTGAAAATAGCTCTGAAAAAATGTCTAGATATTGCATAATATCATAAAATCTCCTCAAAATTCGAAATAAGGAAAAAATATTATTGAACAAAAATATATAGCATACATTTTCCTAAAAAAAATTAAAACATTTCCAGGCTTCAGTGACTTTTAACTGGGAAGATATGAAGTGTGACCCAAAAAATAAAGAGGCTCAGAGTTTAGTACAAATGGGACAAATAGCTCTGAAACAATGTATAAATATTGCATAGTGTTACGACCCTGTTTAGGGACCAACATAAGAAAGCTGTTCTAAAGGCAGCAAATACCACAGTGGCCAGGGCAAAGAGTTAACGTTTTATTGTACGGGTACAATAACATTACCAAAAAAATTAGAACACAACAAGACATGTTTTTAAACAAACAAATCATAAATAAGGACTGGTGAGCCAACTAATTTAAACTGCAAATTACTCCAGAGTAAAGAAAACTTCCTATCTCCCGAAGAAGAAGTCAAACACAGCAAAAGTATTCCAGGTCAGCTCACTTACCTATGCTTTCCATGTACTCCATGGTAACTAAACAAGCAATCACTCACCATCCTAAACAATAGAGAATAAGGAAAAACAAGACCAAACACAAAACAGAGTTCCCAGGGCAAGCTGCCATTTAAGTGCCACCAGCAGCTCTTAAATAGACAGAGGCCTCAGGTGTTTGTAATAGTCTCCACACCCATCCAATAGCAGCTGCACTCAGGAAAGAAAACTAAAAAGAAAGAGTAGGAGCTCGTAACACATAGTATCATAAAATCTAATCAACATTCTAAATAATTAAGAAAAAATATTATTGAACAAAGATAAATTGCATTTATTTTCCTAAAAAAATAAATAAAAATTTCCAGACTTTCAGTGACTTTTAACTGGGAAGATACCAAGTGTGACCCAAAAATCAAGAGGCTTAGGGATTAATACATTTTAATGGGGAAAAAAATGTATAGATATTGTATAATATCATTATAACATCCTATAATCTCTGATCTCATTAAAATATTATTGAAAAAATATATATTGCATTGATTTTCTTGAAAAAACAACAACAAATAAACAAACAAAAATGAAAATGTCAAGACTTCAGTGACTTTTGACTGCAAAGATACCAAGTGTGACGCATTGGGTTGAATGTTTGTGCTTCAGGAGTCAAAACAAATTCAAACAAGTCTGAAGTCCAGCTGCAGAAACACTCTTTTTCTCCAGCAGTGCTTCGGAATGGAATGCTCTTTTTTGTAACAAAAGTATATTATTATGATTTTCCTGAAAAAAGCAAAAACTTTAATTTCAAGTACCAAGTGTGACCCAAAAAGTTTCTCAGTTTAATTTATTTTAATGGTAAAAAATAGTTCATAAAATTGTATTCATATTACATAGTATCATAAAATCTCATCAAAATTCAAAATCATAATAAAAAAATATTATTGAAATATATTACCCCGGAAGTGCATGAGGAGCTTACAATATTGTGTACACCTTTCACTGCCCGAAACAAATCTTGGAGCTCCTCCCCCCTCACCACCCTCGATGGTGGAGCCGCTTTGGGGTACACGGGCATCCCCTCGGTGGAGTGGTCTGTGGCCATGCAACTGTGTCCAACAGCCGCTACCACTCTGCAGGGTGATCCGTGTCTTCCCCCACGGGCCTGTTCGAATTCATCATGTCTAAATGGCAGTGCTTATAGAGCCTGTGGGTAGATGGTTTTTGCCCTCTGCGCCATGGTGTTACTGCTGGTCCACCAGGCCAAAGCCATGAAAGACCGGCACAAGGGTGGTCACGACCTGGTGGTTCTACATGAAATGCGTGCTGCGACGGACCTCGTGCTTCGAGCGACGAAGGTGACCTCACAATCTCTGGGTCATGCGATGTCCACGCTAGTTGTCCAGGAGCTCCATCTCTGGCTGTGTCTCACTGACATGAGCAGGAGAAGGTACAGTTCCTGAATGCTCCCTTGTCACCCGACCGACCTCTTTGACGACGCTGTCGAGAGCTTTGCCCAGCAGTTCTTGGCAGCACAGAGGCAGACTGAGGCGATCCGACACATCATGCGCCGGAGAAAACCTGCTGCTTCCTACTCGGCTGTAGCCCCTCAGCCTGCTTGTCGCCGTGGGCACCCCCATGCGGCTGCCCACGCTTCCGCAGCAGCCTTTCACCAGGCAGCGTCGTAGAGCCGGTTGCAGGCAGGACGCCCAGCCAGTCCAGGCCCCTGCCAAATCTGGCGGTAAGCGCAAGTGCGAAAGGCCCTGAGACGGGAGACCAAGAGATCAAGGAGACTGCTCATCGGAGATGGTGAGTCACCTCTCCCTCCCCCGGGGGAGGGCCGGGTGGAGAATCTTGTTGTTGTTGTTGTTCCGCCACTGACCTAGCAACCAACGGTACCCAAGATATCAGTAAGAGAGCGATTTCTCAGTCTCTGGGTCTCAAGAGGAGGACAGTGGTGAACCGTGCATCACAGGATCGCTTCCCATCTCCTCTCTCGCCAGCAGGCAGCAGTGGGTTGCCCAAGAAGCACTCCTCCTGCCCATTCATGAAACCAGGTAAGGGCTGTAGCACTCGAGTCCCCGCTTCAAGTCGTCACATGCTGGGCTGTCACAGGCCTCAAGCCAGGTTCCTGTTTTCCTCCCGCATGAGGAGGAATCAGGTGAATGTTACGCTGCTCAACCAGACCCTGGCCCCTGCCGTCACAAGCCAGGCTGTCACAGGCCCCGGGCTGGGTCCCTGTGTTCCACCTCACTGCCCCTCCACAGGTGCGCCGGTGATCCCGCTGGCACGGTCTATCGGAGTCTGGTAAAACTAGTGCTCCCCAGTCCACCTTGGTGGCTCCGGCAGGCCATCAGACTCGGCTATGCGATGCAGTTCGCCCGGCGTTCCCCCATGTTCAAGGGCATCCGGTTCAATCAAGGTGCCCCAATCTTGCGAGCGGAAATCGCAGTCTTGCTGGCGAAGGATGCGATAGAGCCAGCCCTCCAGCCGATATGAGGTCAGGGTTTGTCAGCCCCTACTTCATTGTGCCCAAGAAGAACGGTGGGTTTAGACCAATCTTGGATCTGCGAGTTTTGATCTGTGTGCTTCACAAGCTGCCCATTAAAATATTGACGTAGAAACGCATTTTCGAGTGCATCCGTCCCCTAGATTGTTTGCAGCGATCGACCTGAAGGATGCGTGCTTTCATGTCTCAATCCTCCTGCGGCAGGGCATCCCTGTGATTCGCATTCAAGGGTCAGGTATGTCAGTACAAGCTCCTGCCTTTTGGGCACCTTCAGGTCAATTGGGGAAAGAGTAAATTCGTGCCAATGCAGAGGATCTCTTTTCTCGACATGGTGTAGATTCGGTCAGTCAGACAGCACGCCTCACTCAGGAACGTGCTCAGTTGGTGCTGAACTGCCTCAAGACTTTATCAGGCAGGACGGTGGTCCCACTGAAACTCTTTCAGAGGCTCCTGGGGCATGTGGCTGCAACGGTGGTGATAGTTCTGTTTTTTTGCTCCCTATGAGACTGCCTTAGCACTGGATCTATGGCCAAATCCCGAGGTGGGAGTGGCAACGCGATACTCACCGGGTTCAAATTACATTTTCTGTTACAGAGGACAGCAGAAAGGGAAGGCTATCTCCAAGCAGAGGATGGCCCACTGGATAATGGATATCATCACCTTGGCCTATGAAGCAGAAGGTGTGCCCTGCCCGCTCAGATTACGTGAAGAGACTCAGAAGAGACTCCACTTGGGGTGTCGCATCATTCTGGGCGCTCGCTCGTGGTGTGTCGCTGGCAGACATTTGTAGAGCTGCGGGTTGGGCGACTCCCAACACGTTCGCTATGTACTATAGCCTACATGTCGAACCGTTTCCTCCTGTATTCTCACCTCAAATGGGTAGTGACACTGAGAGGCCCTGTTCAGAGTTGGCTTGCGGCGTCCTTAAACGTCTAATTCTCCAGAGAGTTCCTTAACCAGGCGTCCAGATGTGGCGGAGCGTCCGGTGCCAGACCTTCAGCTAATTAATTCTCGAAATCTGGTGTGAGGTTAGGGCCCATATGAGTGGCCCTGTTGGGATTCCATATGCATTTTCTACGGAATACTTACTAGAGCCGTGTTTCCCCTGGCAGACCACATTCTGCCATCTCTAATGATGGAGCCTGAGCCATCTCAGAGACTTCCATGTGCAATAGGGCCCTACTGGGTTACTTCACATGAGTAAATGTCACTTAACCCCCTCTGGAAGGAGGTAACTCTGTAGTGTGCCTCTTCCAAGTGGAAGGCATAGTGTTTTTCAAATCCTATTGTTTGGGTTGCTCTAGGAACAGCAGTAGTTGACCTTCTCTGTGTAGAGCCCGGTCCTATCGTCTGCCTTATAGGAAGGATCAAGAGGCCTACACAAGGCTCTGGAAGGGGCAGCTCCTGTGGCGCTTTGGTAGGGATCCCAATTTCGTTGGTCAACACGTGACCCTCAGTGACCGATTGAAAGGGAACGTCTCGGTTACGTATGTAACCGTCGTTCCCAGAAGGAGGGAACGGAGACATCACGTCGCCACAGTCGCTGTACCACCGCTGAGCTGCCGGATCACCGGTTCGGCTCCTCAGTGAAAGCATGAATTAATACGGTGCACCTGCTGCCTCATATACTCACGCTGTGATCAGCGGCAGCTGGATACAAATTACCACATGCCAATGTCCATTGGCTCGTTTAGTTACACTCAAAGTGAATAGGTCTCTCTGGCAAGATCCCAATTTCGTCGGTCATCCGACGTGACATCTCAGTTCCCTCTTTTAGGGAACGAGGGTTACATATGTAACCATATGTTTCAAGTGTGAGCCAAAAATGATTAAAATGAGTAAAATTAATTTGAATGGTAAAAACAAATAAAAATTGCATAAATATTGCATAGTACCATAAAAACTTTCATTTCAAGAACCAAGTGTGACCCAAAAATTACATTTCTCAGCGTTTAATTCATTTTAATGGTAAAAATAACTTGTAAAAATGGACCCAAATATGAAGAGGCTCAGAGGGTTAATGTTTGTGCTTCAGGAGTCGAAATAAAATTAAAATACAGTCTGAAGTTCAATTACATAAACAGTTTTAATATTATGCGCAGTGTAAATATTACATATGATTTCACACAAACACTAGTATACTTGTCTGTATCTGTGTGTGATTCTTGAAACAGGAAACTGATGAAATTCAACTTCCTGAAGATTCCTGAGTTTCTCTGGAGTTCAGATAAAAATACACTTTCACACCATTGTGTGTACTAGTGAGTGTGTGTGTCAGTCAGGTGTGTGTGTGTGTGTGTGTTTGACTTACATTTGTGGAGTCCTGATGTGATCCTGAACTCTTCTCCATGATCCACACTAGAAAACGCACACGTGATATTTCACTATAAGTGTCCTCACAAGAACAGCTAAACATCTACACTTACACACGCACTGTTATATATTGCGTTTTATGAAGTGTTTGTTGTTTTGTATTTGCTGCTGTGTTTCTGAGTATGTCTGTATTCAGGAGAAGATGTGGTCAACTGAGATTTGATGGTGATTGGTTCAGTCCAGTCTTCAGTTACAGTTATAAAGACGACTCTAGTATTTTTATCCAAGATATCTTAAATTGTGTTCCGAAGACGAACAAAGCTTTTCAAAATTTTCATTTTGGGGTGGAGTAACCCTTTAAATGAGTTTAGTTTAAACTAGTGGTGGGCCGTTATCGGCGTTAACGTGCAGCGTTAACGCGAGACTCTTATCGGCGATAAAAAAATATCGCCGTTAATCTATTCTCAAAGTTGGGTTGGGAGCTGGGTCTATACTACGCAAGCTATGATGACTTTCACCCTGATATTTTAGCGCGGATGTATACCTAGCCGAATTGCACTGTAGGGGGCGAGAACGAGTCTTCGAACTAGAGGCTCGCAGTCCGTGATGGACAGATTGTTAACGGCTGGTCTATGTGGTAATACAATCGGGCAGGACATCCAAACGCTCACCTATCATTCATCAACCTCAAATATGGCTGATCATCTGAAAGATGTATGTAGTAGCAACTTTACATGGCCGCTCAATATGATGTTAACCTAGAGAAATGTGCGCTATTGAAGTGTTTGTGTGGAAGCGCGTTTGCGCAGGACAGGCTCCGGTGCGCTCACTTGCTCTTAAAATCTCCGTCATTCTTGGTCATACAGATAAAAGTAGCCTAATACATCTTTCGAATCTGTAAAGACTCTACGTTTATTTGTGTGCACTCAGAATAACAACGACACGTTGCGCTTTTAAGCAAACAGGATGCGCTTTAGGTCTCATGTGAACTTGAGAATTCACTCCCGTGTCACCCTCTGCTTTGAACCTGTGTGTATGCCTAACGTTACTGTGAAATTACCACATCAAACATGACGTGCTAACATGGATGCAGCTATGAAGCCGCCGGGTTTGCTTCAGGGAAAATTTATTTTTAAGAAGCTTCCCAATGGAAACTGTAAACAGTTCATCACGACCTCTTATGTAGGCCTACAGTTCAAAATTCATGTTTAACTGAATAAACAGTTAGTAAACACAAGTACATCTTATTGAACATAGTTTATTTTCATCACCAATTATCATAGTAGAACAGCTTTCTCAAGCAGTTTGTGATGCATTCTGGAAACAGGAGATGAGCCCCTGGTCTAATGCGCCACCTGGCTTGAGAAACCCGTTCTCAAAGACTTACTTTAAGCCATTATTTGGGTAGCACACATATTCTGAATGCCTTCGGCAGAATTCAAATGAGCCATTTTAATCTAGATTAATTCCAAAATTAATCTAGATTAATCTAGATTAAAAAAATTAATCTATGCCCACCCCTAGTTTAAACACAGATATCAACATGCTCTTCAGGTCTCACCTGTGCACGTCCGCTATCAGCTCGATGACGGAAATAATGATTGCTCATATTCCAGCATATGGCATTTGCATTGAACAAGAGTGAATGGTTTGTCCATGTTTTTTTCCATCGCTGTTGTTGTAATGTACGGGGAAGCCAGTGCATACATCAACAGAAACATAAATTAGCCAAACCCTGTTTGTTTTACGTGTTGTTATTTATAACAAACAATATTACAGATGTGTTGTCAGATTTAAGTTGAACCCCAGTCCTAGTGTGTACCAAACCAGACCTACTTTATTTCCTGGGCTCCTAAACTCTTAAATAAGTTTCCAGAAAATGTTTGAGGGTCAAACACACCCTAACAGTTTAGATTCGAATGATTTCTTGGGATGCCCATATTTTATTGTAATCATTATTATCACAAGCTGTTATCATTGACTAACATGTTCATTATTTCTACTTAACTGAATACATGACATTAAGTAGCCATATAACCTATATTATCTTATAGCAGTACACTACTTGCACATGGATATTACTCTGACTGAAACTTACTTTTTTGTTATACTGCTTTAAAAAAAATGTATTGTAAAAGCACTATACAATTCAACTCTAATTCAATTTCTAACAGGTATTGCATTTTTGGGTGATCCGATTACAAGTGGTCAGCGCTAAAAACAGGTGGAAATGCAATTTAAAACATTTTGCTATCAGATCACTGAAATCACATATGGAGGTGGTCAAAACACATGTTTACCACATCATATTTGAACTGTAAACAATATCCATCCTGAACGTGTCTCTGACAGCAGCAAAGCACCATATACTTGTCACCAATTGATTTAATATCCTGAATTATGATCAAAATCACAGATGCCTTTGTTATCCTTTTAATTCGCCTCATTTTCTGTTCACCCATAATATGATATTATCAGCCTCATGATCATACTCACACAGGGTGAAAGGGCTCTGCACTATTACTGAACATGTGTGGGCTTTTCTTCATGGACAGCTGGATACTGGAGACACTTCTCTCTTTCTCTTCCTGCTGATGAGACCGGGAAAAAGTGATTAGAAAAAAATATTTTAGACCGTTTCTCTGAAGATTATCTATCTGCTCCAGTAAATTAACATTGATCAACACTGCTTTTAGAGCCATATTTGAATTATATATAGTTACAGAAAGCAGATGTTTTATTAATTGATTTAATAGGATACAATATTTAATCAATTACAAATTAACTTTAAGAAAACTAACCTGAGCCAATATGTGGAATACTAAATGATAGACAAACTGTGGAAGAAAATTAAAGGCATACCAAATAAAGAGAAAATAAATAAACTAGTATTAAACAATGTTACTGTAGGTGTGTTTCATCAATGTTATCAAATCTGTATGCATAGAATAGCTAAATATGTTGTTTGGTAGTAAATTTGTTGCAAAGAAGGGAATCGCAGTGGGAAAAAACCGGAAAGGCCATAGCTTTCCGTTAACAGACAATAAATTAGATTACATTGACTTGAATCTAAATATTCTATTATGCGCATCTTGTCCTTAAGCTTTATTGTTATATGAATATATAAAAAACGAAACTCTTTTTTTTTATCTGTTTGTTTCTTTAGCCTTATTATGGTCCCATTTAGTGTTGAATTGTATATCAGCCTGTAGCAGGCACCCAAGATGGCAGTGCCAGTTTTTACCAAATGGCAGTATGATGCACAGAAGTAAATAATTACTTGTGATACAAGAGCTGAAGTCAGTTGCAGAAGTGTGACAGATGATAAAACATGAGTGGTACTGCGATTAAGTTGTATTGAGATCCCACAGCTGGTAAAAGTACCTTAAAAAATGAAGCTATTATGACCACAAGAGTCCCTTTAACCTTTTATTACACCTCAACATCTTTGTGACTGAGCTTCTATCGGGACTCCTGATAGATAAACTCCATATTTCTATCTCAATGTAGCAAGCTTGTGAGATTTTCCTTTTGTATTAGGCCCTACAGCCTCTACTTCAGAATCATTCTGTCCCCTCAAATAATGTAAGTGGGAATGTTTATGAATTAAATATGTTTAGAGCACAAGGAATTCAATTAATGCTGTTTTATGAGGTTCAAGGGATTCTTAGCATAGTGGCAAGAAACACTTTATTTTGATAGACAAGTAACTTTACTTTAGAGATATTTAAGAACCTTAGTGTGTGGATTAAACATTTTTACATACTTTAATATTATTTTTTTCTTTACTAAGTGATTCACCAATGTCCGCATTTCAGAGAAAGTTGCTTTGTTACTGATTCATCATGTTATAATTTCACATCCACAGTAGATAGTGAATAATACTCACACAGGGTCAGAGGTCACAGCAGGTCCATCACTGAGTCCAGGAGGACTATTCATAGAGTTTTTACTCTTCATAGACACACAGCTGAATCCGGAACAGGAGCCTCCTGCTCTCTCTCCTCACACACATTTATTTCACAAGCAGAATTCATCTTATCTCTCTTATTGATGTGAAACTTGATTTCAGGTCTGTATGTGGAAACAGAGAATATAATGATTTTTTTGTATGGAAACCCATTACCGCCACCAAATAAAAAATAAAACAAGCTAATTGCAACTTTTTCATCTCGCAATTCTGAGTTTGCTTTGTTTCTTCTCAATAGGTGAGTACACCATGTCTATTACTTCTGACATTTGCAGCTGACTCTGATGCTTCTGTAGTGGTTAAAAATAAGATATCATTTGTTTTGGGTAAATCTAACAGGTAATCTTTGGTCTTTATTCTATTGTTCTTGGTAGGCCTACTTAACGGAGGTGGAGGCTGCAGCTGCCATTAAGCAGTCTTTGAAACGTTTTCAGAGGAACCGCCTTGCCCACACGAGGCCAGTGTATTGTGAACGGACTGGATTCTCTGCTCTGATAAGCACGCAATCATCGTGCGCGTGTCCAGAACCATACCCAGAAAAGTAATTGACTGGCAGGGCTGAAGCGTGCTCTTCTGCATGTTCACAGACAAACCCAGATCCACTAGATGGGGCGAGGAGCCTGAGCTTGTGTTCCTCGAGCACACCCATTGATTGGGCAATGATCAACCAGTCGTCGAGATCTTCACGCGAGTCTCAGGGGCGAGAGCGCTACATTCATGCACATCGTGAACGTACGGGGGGCCCAAAGCCAGCCCGAACGGTAACACTTTGAATTGTTATGCAACACCCTCGAATGTAAATCGCAGAAAGCACCTGTGTTGAGGGGCCACCTGGATATGAAAATAAGCATCTTTCAGATCCACTGCTATGAAATGGTCCTCGGGCTGAATGTGCGTGAGGATCTGATTCACTATAATCATCTTGAACGCGTGCTTCGCGAGTGCCTTGATCAGCAGTCTTAGATCTAGAATAGGATGCATGCCTCCGTCTTTTTCGGGACTAGGAAATAACATCTGTATAGCCCACACTTCATCTGTTCCTTGGGTACTATCTCTACTGCCTTTTTGGATAGGAGAGAGGAGATTTCTGCCCTTAACAGCGGGGTGTTCTGTTCTAACACTTCTGACATAATCATGCCGCTGAAGCAGGGTGGTCTGCGAGCGAACTGAAGAGTATAGCCGCGCTTTATAGTGTTGACCACCCAATCTGGTGCTCGAAAATGGAGATGGCGGTGTTAGCTGCGACGAGGGCTGTGTGCCAGTCACCGGTGAAACACCGCTGCTTAAAGGAACGACAGGTGACGTGCCTGCACCGCGTTGCACGGAGGCATTTGCCACTGAAAACTCGGGCTGCACCAAACTTCCACTCTGCCAAACGTCCCCCGAGGGAGAGGTTTCGCTTATATTGCGGGTAACAGTCAGTGGAGGAAAAAAGCTATTTTGGTCAAGTAAAAGGTAAAAGGCCTTTCATTATTGAATTCAGTGATGTCATCGTCCAGCTCAGTTGAGTTTAAATAGTATCTGTGCAATCAAGTCGGTGATATCGCTGGAAATGAAGTGTCCCCAACTAAGCAAGTCAGAGGCGACAGTTCCCCTCTGGCCAGCAATAGTTTGTTCCAACTGCAGCGAAGTCAGAAGGGCTTCACTGGTTCCAGTGGTCTTTTCCCGATGGCTGTCTAGGTTATGAGGTCCTCACTGGAGATCTGTCTCTGAGGCTCATCTAGGTGTACTGGTCTCCACTGACATTCAGAGCTGTAGAGGTCGCCTCTAGGTGATGATCCACCATCTGATCTGGATACGGACTGGATCTGTTGACTGCAGTGATCATCTGGGCTGGATAAGGACCAGATCAGGTGGCTATGGTGACCTCGGAATCAGAAAGAAAAAGACTAATATTAACGTAGATGTCAAACTTCTTACGATGTAATAAGTACATCGTGTTTTATGGGAAGTGTTCCCATTCCGTTTGACCTAATTAATGCAGCCTAACAATCCTTTAATGGATTTGAATATTAGAAGCGTGTTAGTGTGTTAAGTGTACGCCAGGGTAAATAGATGGGTCTTTAATCTAGATTTAAACTGACAGAGTGTGTCTGCCTCCCGAACAGTGTTAGGTAGATTGTTCCATAGTTTGTGCGCTAAATAGAAAAAGGATCTGCCACCGGCAGTTGATTTTGATATTCTAGGTATTATCAAATGGCCAGAGTTTTGAGATCGTAGCAGACGTGGAGGACTATAATGGGATAAGAGCTCACTCAAGTACTGAGAAGTTAAGCCATTCAGGGCTTTATAAGTAATTAACAAGATTTTAAAATCTATACGAGGTTTAATAGGGAGCCAGTGCAGTGTTGACAGAACCGGGCTAATGTGGTCATACTTCCTGGTTCTAGTAAGAACTCTAGCTGCTGCATTTTGGACCATCTGTAGTTTGTTTATTAAGCGTGCAGAACAACCATCTAATAAAGCATTACAATAATCTAACCCTTGAGGTGATAAACGCATGAATTAACATTTCTGCATTTGACAATGAGAGCATAGGTCTCAGTTTAGTTATATTTTTTAGATGGAAAAAATGCAGTTTTACAAATGCTAGAAACGTGGCTGTCAAATGACAGATTGTAATCAAATAGCACACCTAGGTTCCTGACTGATGATGAAGAATCGAGAGGCATTTTTTGGTAAGGCGTTTAATGTTTCATGTTTATTGCAACAGAACACATCGGTTTCAACATAACATTTAAACATACATTCTCGGCTTCTGGCTGCCGAGTGAACTCTGGGCGAGAACGTGCCCTCTTGGCCGCTGGCTTGTTGTCATGCACGGACCGCACCCTCTTCCTCCTGGCACGAACATCAGCAAACTCTGCTCTTTTTTCACAGGCTGAACCCTGCTGACGGGGTGCCGGCTTAGATCCGAAGCTGGATTTCTTGAACTGTCTCTGAATAAGCAGCGGCTCAGGCTCGCGTTGCGAGTTCACGCTCGGTGGAGGAGTGTGACCAGGATATCCGGCCGATCGCTGAGTTGATGACGATCTGGACCTTGACCTGGGGGTAGCGTTAGATCGTTTGGGGAGAAGGTGCAGCAGCATCTTTGACTGCTTCAGTGCTTCTCTTTACTTCTCAGAAAAAGCCTTCAAAAGCAGATGCTGTGTGTCCTGCAGAAATATACGCCTTTTCAGCGATGTGAGCTGTGGCTCGACACCTGAATAACCGCAGGAGGCAAAAGAAACACAGCGCGAGACGTGCTGGAATTCGCAACAGATTGAGGGAAAGGCCTCACAGTCCTCCTCTACCAAGTATTCTGCTCGCTAATGTCCAATTCTTGGAGAATAAGATGGACGATCTTAGAGCCAGGATAAGTTTCCAACGGGACATTAGGGACTGTAACATCCTTTGTTTGACGGAAACATGGCTCATGCCGTCGGTCCCGGAGACAGCTGTAAGGCCGTCTGATAACTTTTCTGTTTTACGGATGGACAGAACAGCCGAGGCCGGAAAAAACAAAGGTGGTGGAGTGAGTTTCATGATTAACAAGAAATGGTGTCACCCCAGGAATATCTCCATTCTGTCACGTTCTTGCTTGCCTCATCTGGAACATCTCTCCATTATCTGCCGCCCATTCTATCTGCCCCGGGAGTTTTCATCAATTGTCATTACTGCCGTTTACATTCCACCACAGGCAGACACTAGCACGATGAGCTCAGCGGCTACATCAATAAACACCCTGATGCTGCCTCTATCATCGCGGGGGACTTTAACAAAGCCAACCTCAAGAAGGTCATGCCGAACTTTCACCAACACGTATCCTGTCCAACTAGAGAACCGAATACACTGGATCATCGCTACACTCAGTTTAAGAATGCCTACAAAGCTCGTTCCCTGCCGGCTTTTTGCAAATCGGACCATGCCGCCATTTTCCTCAGACCGGAATATAAACAAAGGATCGTTCAGGAACCCCCGGTGTAGAGGGAAATGGCGCGCTGGTCCTCCCACTCTGAAGCTATGCTACAGGCGGCTCTTGATGACATCGACTGGGACATGTTCTGGGCGAGTTCATCTGACATCAATGAATTCATGGATGTAGTATTAAGCTTTGTCAACACGCTAACCGAGCAAGCCACTGAAACGGTAACAATAAGGACATTCTCTAATCAAAAACCGTGGGTGGACAGAACAATCCGTGATGCGGTTAACCATCGCACTGCCGCATACAATGCCGGTATTTTGTCAGGAAACATGAGCGAGTACAAAGCATCGTGCTATGCTCTCCGACGGGCAGTTAGAGCTGCCAAACTCCGATACAGGGAGAGAATTGAGTCACACTTTCAGCTCAATGAATCTTGACGCATTTAGCAGGGACTGAAGACCATCTGTTCCTCTGGAAATAACTCCTCCGCAGAGGTGAGAGCAGATCCGTTGCTGGCCGAAGAGCTAAACACCTTCTATGGCCGCTTTGAATGTAATGGCGGCAGTGTGACTGCCGATCAGCGCTTCAGGAAGCAGCAGACAGAGCAGCGATGATCATGTAATCACCTTGTCGGAGGACGAGGTTCGGAGGGAACTAAAGAGAGTGAACATCAGAAAAGCAGCCGGACCTGAGGGGATTACTGGTCGTGTTCTGAGGTCCCACGCTGATCAGCTTGCTGGTTTGTTTACTTCCATCTTTAATGAGTCCCTTACTACCTCTGTGGTTCCCACCCCCTTTAAAAAATCTGTCATCATCCCTGTGCCTAAGAACAGTAAACCCTCTTGCCTGAATGACTATCACCCAGTTGCCCTCACAGTCATGAAGGTTTTTGAGAGACTTTTAAAGAGATACATTTGCTTCTTCATCCCTGCTACTTTGGACCCTCTTCAGTTTGCCTACCGCCCAAATAGGTCTACTGATGATGCCATCTCTCAGGTCCTGCATTCGTCCCTCACACACATTGACAGCAAAAATGGCAACTATTTCAAGCTGCTATTCATTGACTATAGCTCAGCTTTCAATACTATAGTCCCCACCAAGCTAGCTGTCAAATTCTCAGACCTCGGCCTAAACACTTCACTCTGTGACTGGATTCAAGACTTCCTCACCGGCAGACCACAAGTGGTGAAAATGGGCCAGTTCACCTCCAACTCCATCACCCTGAACAGAAGAGACCCACAGGGCTGTGTCCTGAGTCCCGAGTCCCCTGCTATACTCTCTCTACACACACGACTGCGTGTCCTCTCACAGCTCTATTGTTAAATTTTCTGATGACACTGTGGTTTTGGGCCTCATTTTCAACAATGATGAGACCGCATACTTGGATGAGGTAGAGAGACTTACATCATGGTGCCAGGACAACTGTCTCTCTCTGAACGTGAGCAAAACTAAAGAGGTGATTGTAGACTTCAGGAAGAGACAGCAGCGGCCCTACACTCCTCTTATGATCAGTGGGACCCCTGTGGAGAGGGTGAGCAGCTTCAAGTACCTCGGTGTAAACATCTCCGAGAACCTGACTTGGACTGCACACATTCAAACACAGGTCAAGAAAGCCAGGCAAAGACTGTACCATCTGCGACAGCTGAGGAAATTCAGGGTCTCACCAGCTATCCTGAAAACTTTCTATTCAGGGGCCATAGAAAGTGTACTGACTCAGTGCATCTCAGTGTGGTATAGTAACGTCACAAACCAGGACTGCAAAGCTCTGCAGAGAGTTGTGCGCTTAGCTGAGCGCATCTCAGGGTCTGCTCTTCCCTCTCTGCAGGACATCTACCTCAAACGCTGCAAAAGCAGAGCTGCTAAAATCTTCAAGGACTCAAATCACCCCGGTAACCATCTTTTCATTTTACTGCCATCTGGCAAGCGCTTCAGGAGCATGATGGCAAAAACTGGGAGACTGAGGAGGAGCTTCTTCCCTTAGGCCATCAGGCTCCTAAACTCAAACTCGGTCTCATAACATTTACATGACTCAATTTAATGTGTACATACACAGTACAAGCATGTCAAACATTGAATCTGGTTGTTGTCGAGGCAACAGAAACAAAGAGTTCATAGTACCACAGTAAATTAATTGTAGAAACATTACTACACAATTATGAAAGCAAGAAAATACATTGCTGCAAAAATTGCTTCATTTATTGAGCGCCCATGAGTAAAGATAGAGGGAATTTCCATAATTAATCTTGTCATTAGCTCAATGAATATGATAAAATGTACATTTTCAGAACAAAACAAAAAAATACTATTAAAATGTCAGAGCGTGATCTGTTATTTTGTGGAGCTCAACCCTAGATCACAAACAACTCTTTAACATTTGACTGGTTCCAAATAACAAACATGCATTTTGTGTAAAAAAAAATATTTATCATGTTTGAATTACATGGTTGTTCTCTCCATGTGTTTTTATCAATAATTACTCATTTGTGTGGCTTATGAGACCCGCACATGCCCATATGCATATATACTTCCATTCGGGAGCAGTAAAAACTTTACAGCTACCCAAGATGTGTACGGTCTTCTAAAGTATACCATAGGGCTAAAGTATGTGAAACCCCCAAAGTTTAGTGAAACCCCTTCCCTGAAGAGGGGGATAACAGTAAGCAGTTATAATAGCAAAAAGAGGCATTAATGCTATTTGAAATCAAACATTCAACAATACACAAGACAAGAGCATTATATTTTTAATAATTAAGTAATTTGAATTTGGATATGCAATTATAATGTTCATTTATTATATAATTAATATAATTATATAAAAGGCCTGCCCATTAATGAGGGTAGAAGGGATTGAATTTGCTTATTAATTTGCATTGCTCTGCATCTTCCAGAATTTCCAAAAGTTCAGGCACCACAACCTCATTGATCTTGTAATCATGTCTTTTTCAGCAGATAACACCATCAAAAGCACTGTCTAGCTCTACTCAGTCTCTAGGTTTAATTTGCATAAAAATGTGCCATGGGCCGCATGATTCGAATCAAATTAATTGTTTGAACAACGTAACCTGTAATTCAGAAAGCTGGGCTCTGACTCCTGGTTTTGGGGGTGTCAATGAGGTCTGAGTTCATGTGCAGCTGGTTTCTTTTCTGGTTCAGATTTGCTTCATTTTCTGATTCAGTCCTGACTTCTTAATTCTTTCTAATGAACCCTGTTCCTGAGAACCACCAATGCTGTAAAACCTCCTCTATGGTCAGCCTGTTTGTTGTCTAACGAGCCAGGCTCTTTCTGATCAGATCCTAGCAGCACATTTTCAAGGGAAAGAACTAGGAGACATAAATGGTGATATTTAAGATATCAGCTTTAACTTTAATTACTTAAAAGTTTATAAATCTATTCTGCAACAGTGTTGTAATACCCAAGTCTGGACAAGACTGGTGTCGGACTCAAATCTGAATCCAAGACCAAATTTGACTAGTTAATGTCTAGTCTAATAACTGACTAGTTGAGACCAACACAAGATAAAAGGGTCCGGATAGTCTTAAAATGACAGACTTAAGACAAGTCTCAAACTTAAGTCCATATATTTTTAGGACTAGACGAGACCAGCTCATTCAAGTCCAAAAAAAAAATAATAATGCTGAAAATATGATCTTGGATGACAAAAACGTAAAAGTTTAGGCTGGTCCACCTCAGCAGTCAAACTGAAGTGAAGTTAAAAGTGTGAAAATTCAAGGTAAGACAGACTAGCTAACATTTAATATAAACACGTCGACTGTTTTACGATAGAAATGCTAAACAATCTTCAGTAATCTAGTGACAAACTCTTTGACTTTTTAGCTTTTAAACTTTTAAGTCTCTTGCTATATTCTTCTAAAACAATACAACACCTTTATGTTAGAAACGGATCCAAAATCAGATGTTCTGCTATTGGATTGAAAATACAGGGAAAAAAGAAGCATTTCACAAAAATCACAACTTTATTGCACCAGTATGCCTATATTTATGTATTTGCAATACTGAATGACTTCTCATTTTCAGAAAAGGCATTGGGTACAGAACCATCAATTCAAATATGACAAAGACACTCGTGTGTTCTTCAGCTTCCAGTCTCTGAAAATTACCTCTCAAGTCAAATTCTAAGAGAATACAGACACATCCTACAGAACGCATAGTGTCTGGAAACAAGACTTCAGAGCAGTCTTCCAAACACACATCTATTGGTTAATAAAATCTCCTATTTACAATTCCACAAACCTTAAATACATTAGGCTTCCATTTAGCAATGTGCATTTTAACATGTATAATTTGCAATATGTTCTATTCATTTAAAAAAATTAAACCAAGGCAACTTTTCTAAAAACCCAAGGATTCATGAAGGGATGGTCTTTAACGACTGGAGGGGGGCATAGAGAGCGAGCACAAGGTAGACTGTACAATGTCCTAAATAGGAAAGCTTCAACATCGGTTTACTCCTATGACGGCTCTTAAATGGATAAGCATGTACATCATTTTGACCCGATGTATAATAGCACTGCTAACGGCAGGGTGTTTACAGCTCACAGATGACGTTTGGACCAGCTTTTGTGGAGTTTTTCCCTGGATTGACCCCTTCGCAGGGCATCCGTGGGATTGCTGTAGTTGCATAGAGTAGGAAAGAGATACAGGATGAGACACGCTAAATCAGAGACAAGGAGATACTCCAATTATTAAATAATTCAGCCCTCCTGGCAAAAACACAGTGGTTTGTGTTAAGGCTCATGTTTTTTTTATGTTTTAGCTCACATGGATGAAATGTATTGCATTGTTCTATGCAGCCCTGTGCATAAAAGACCACGTCGTCTGACTGGAAATGGTGGCATTTTAGGAAATTGGAGAAGAAATCTTAATAGAAACTGCGGAAATTGTCTAATTTCCTCAAAATCAAACACTGCAAAGGTGAGTGGGAGGAGGAGGATGGGCTAGTATTCAAGCAGGCAAGACATCAAAGTATACAATCACAAGCAATAAATGTATTGCAATGTAAGACAGCAGGGCTGTGTCTGTGGCAACACTATTTCCTCCAACAGATGATCCATTCAGGCAAATAACTGCCTAATAATAAATGTCCCAAATATAAAAATGCACAATAATTTAGCGAACAAAAGTTCCATTAAAGGGAATAATGATATTTGACCAGTCATTGGAGGGAAGGGGCGACATTTTCCCGTTTTTAGAAAGTGTGAGGATTGTCTTCTCAATAAAAGACCCCAAATCAGGTAGTTTTCATCACAGCCTGAATGCTCGCCATGTTGTGTAGTCCTGCCTAAATAATCCAGCCCTGGTAAACATTTGCTCTTATCACGATAAGAATAATTCCGATCATTAAAAGGTTAACAGGGTGCAAGCTCTACGGTTTGTCTTATTTCCTATGATCCTAAGATCATAATGGCACCGTTAGTGGTGTGTTTTGGATTTCAGACGGTGACTAAAGCCTCAGGAGATGACCTCGGCCTCATCGCTTGATTTCACTGTACTGCTGCGCTCGTGTTCTTCAGAAGAATCTCGGACAGATCCGACTGCTGCTGATCCAATAAGGCAACTGGTCTGGTAGGGACACACGACTGGGATCCGCATTACAAAACTGCAGAAAAGACAGTGAAACAGCTGGTTATAAACATTCTCTTAAGTTTTAATATATTTATTAAAACAAAAAAGTCCTATAATTTTAAGTCTGCCTATCAAGTGTTTTAAATCGGAAAATAGGGAGTTCAAATAAAATTATGGATGCAACAATTCATTTCAAGCTGATGGACACGGTTCTTCACAAAACACAGAAGTCTAAAGGATAATACAATTAATACAAATGTCCATATTTGAACAGCAGCATGTGAATGGAATTTTAAACTGCAAATATATTCAAATAACTATTTAATAATTGCGATAGGACATTTAATTTCCTCAAGAGTCATTTAATAAAGACGTTTTAATTATAAACCACCTTAACCTGCACATTATTTTACTGATGGAGGCTTAATTTGGGAGCACAAATATTTTCTTGCAAAAACTAGCGTCATGACAGAAAATTGATGCAGAAGACCCACTTCAGTAAAAATAATGTAAAACTTAAAATGTTACAAATTATTCAATGTTAGTGTTAATTCCGTTAATGAAATCTATGACTAAAAATGTTCCTTGACTAGTTTTTTTTCACATGACTAAGAAGAGAAATAACTATGATATCGACATGCAATTTTGTTGACGAAATAAGAGACTAAAATGTATTCAAATAATTTAAACTTTACCAAAAACCTTGGTTTAATTTTCATCAAAAAAGGAGACAATGTTATTACAGACCGCTCAACACTCATCTACAATTCAAGCTTTCATGAGTGCGGTTGCCAGATATCAAGAGTACAAATCTCAGAATCAGAGCTTCGCAGTTGCAAGGATACATTTTATGCCTTTTTTAAAATAAGTTTTATTTTTAATAAATAAAACTTATTTTTTAAATAAAACTTTTTTAAATAGGCAAATTAAGTTTTGCTTATTTTAAGCAATCTGGCAACCATGCGCTCGCTCCTCATTGCGGAAGGTCTGTGTTCGGTCTTGAGATCTCGACTGTATTGTTTGCGATTGTGATATAATAAATACACTTAATGATATAATGAATAAACCCACTCAACAGCTGCTGTTTTAATAGAAAAACAGTTATAATTATATAATAATTATAATTATATTAATTAGTCTAGGATTAGGCTTAAACCTGGTCTGTGAAACTGGGGGTTAGTCGACTAAAAACTTGACAAACTAAATAGGATAAGGTTGACTAAATATGATAAAACTAACAAGGACATTTTAATACAGGACTAAGACAAAAATTTAAAATAGCTGATAAAATTAACATTATTCAATGTATAATAGAAAGAATAGGTAATTGTTTAGTACTTTTGTAGCTGGCATAGTCAAAGTATTCATTGCTAGTAACGGGTTAAAAAATTAAAATAAAAAAATATATTTATAAGTGTACCTTTCAATGGCGAAACCCCAGACTGCTCCGTCTGCCTCCCGGTGTGACTGACCACATGCTACGATGCTCTTGGATCTTCTGAAAGACATTTCCATTCCTCCTCTTCTCCTTTTTGTATTTTTTCATTTTCTTTACCTATTCAAGAGGAAAAAAGTTGAATTACTTAATATATAGCCCTAACTCTAAAATACACTACATATATATTTTTTTAAAGTCAAGAAACTTAAAACAGTTGATATTGCTTTATTAGTAAATACTAGGTGTGTAAATCAGATGGTTTGTCACGATTCGATATCGATTCTCATACCCAGCGATACGATATTTGCCGATTCCTCAAAAAAAATTACGATACGATTCAGGAGTATATCGATCGATATTATATACCTATTTTAAACAACCATCTATATTTTTATTTACTCACAAAATGCAACCAAAATATATAACATGAACGTAAATCTAGAAATGCTGCTATGGGCTCAGTGCTAAACATCTTTTCTACAGATAACCAAATTACAAGCAATAGCTATTCTATTCTAAAATAAATAGAATAGAAGACACAAGTTCAATAAACAGTGCTTTTCAGCTCAGTCTAAAATACATTTTCAGGTAAGCTAAAGAAATGTAATCAAATGTAAAATAACTGCATAGTCTTCACTGTATAAATTAAATAGCCTGTAAATGAATACTTTTTGATGTTACACAGGTTATTTAGTCAGGAGCAGTGAGCACTTGTATTTTTCTTTGACAGCATTATATTTATTATTAGTTTTCTTTCACTTTAAGAATGAAAGCACAGATTTAATATTTTTTTTCTCCACTGTTTACATTAAGACATGCTTTTCTTAACCTACGGTTTACAAGGATATTAGCCAAAACATGCATGATGTAGTTTTGTCAGTATTTAGTCATCCATGCTCAAAAAAAGCGGAGGAGAGCTCAGTATCCACGCGGAGTTGACGCGGCTGTCTGTGTGCGTGCACTTCAGTGCGTGCGAAAATTCTCACACAGCGCACTACTGTTACTCCAACAATCCCGAGCGTCTTATATAGTGATCGACCGATATTGATTTTTTTATATAACCGATACCAATTATTTGCATGTTTATGTACCCGATAACCGATATGCAGAACCGATATTTATTTACTGTTATAAAGTAAATAAATAACAGAGTGAAGTAAGTCCATTCTTCACTTTGGTTTTTCCTCCTTTCAGTCATCTTAACAACAACAAAAAAAAAGTGTCGAAAATTTACATTTTCATGTAAAATTTAATCTTAAAATTACAACAATAAAAACATTTTATTTATAAAAACCATCATCAGCAACACTATTAACAATAAGCAAAATTATGTATAATGTTTTCAAATGGAGAAAATAAAGGACAGAAGTAATATCAACTTCATTTTAAACTACAGTTTTATAAGCTGTTTAATAGACTAAAGAGTGAAGAATAATTCACTGGGTAATATTCTCTGGAATATTGAAATAAGCTATAACAAACAAAACATCGTATTTTATTGCATTTCTTAACTGGCATGTTTTATCAGAATTATTAAAATGTTTTTTGTCATTCTCAATTATAAAAACTGCTGACAGCGCGGTTTATCTATTTACACAGAACTATACTCAAACTGCGATCACTTGTGGAGAAAATAAATAATTCATTTCAATAGAAATGTTTATTGGCGAAATGATGCTTCAATAGTAAATGTTAATATAGTTTAACGTGTTTCAAACAAGTGAATCTTGTTAAAAGTTACATGCGGTGGCCATGCTGGAGCATTTCCTGGGCATCAACCGCTGAGTGAACTGTGTCCACTGCTCCAAGTGTGTGTGCACTTGGATGGGTCAAATACAGAGAACACATTTCACTGCTAGTTATACTCTGTATAATTGTGTGACAAATACAATTATTATATTTTTTTTACCGATAATGGTAAAATGCTTAAATATCGGGAAAAATATCGGTCAACCGATATATCGGTCGATATCTAGTCTTATATGCTCGCCTTGTGCCTTCGGGCAGTCCTTATATCGAGTCCTGATACGTGAGATTGAACGAGACTGCACGCATTGGCGGTAATGCGTAGACGGACATTTTGTGAAAATGTGGACAGTACCAAAATAAAGGTGACTTTTTACAAATATCGATATTTTACGCATGGCATCGATGCATCGTATCGTCATACATTGTATCCATATTTCGATCCATATTGATGAATCGTTACACCCCTAGTAAATACAGCATATAGTGTGCTGTGCAAAAATAGCACAAGTAATAAACCATTCCGACTGACAAGTAGAGACTAAAATGCAACTATAGTCACTACCAGTGAACATGAATTACCTAGAGTAAGCAATGCTCAAAAATAAATTATAGTCCTCACCTTTCCACTGTCAAACTCCCTGTCCCACTCGTCAATGACAGTCTCGTTTATGGCATAGCGTGCATCCTCTGCGGCATCTCTGCTAATAGCCGACGGATCTCCTTCCCAACTGAGGACTATTGAACAAAATTATTCAAGACGCTGTCAATATTTCAGGTCACGGTAAGAATTCAAGCATAGGTGAGAGCTTTTCAAGTCACATGGCTAATTTTAAATCACTTTCGTGTGCTTCATATAAGTGTAAAGACGACGTAAATGTACAATTTTAAATGTAAGAATTCAACTACCAATTGTTTTCCCATCATTCATTTTTCCCCAGTATAGTTCTGAACACAAAAACAGGCCATTTATAATGAATCACAACAGAAACAACTTTCATTTGAAATGCCTAACGACAAAGTTTAAGAGTTACTTGTAACTGAATTTTAACTTCTGCAATTCTCAGGGAAACGGAGAGGTTTTGTGCACAAGGTTCGGTTGACTTATGACTGAAAACTCACCCTCAAATCCATAGGCTTTATTTGAGGAGTTCTTGAGGAGCTCCTCGACTACATCACAGCTTTTCTTGCCATCCCAGCCAACAGGAGCAGAGCATGGGCCTTTTCTCGACGTGTCCTCTGCTTCTTGATGGTTCTGGTTGCGCTTGTAGCCGTCCTGAACCTGGCTGTCCCAACCGATCACGGCAGCTGTAACAGAAAACAGCAGAAGTTTAACTCTGAAATATAATCTCAGATTTCTCACCAAGAATGGTAACCAAAGCCACTTAAAAAACTGTTTTCTGCTGCATAGTTTTAAGTCCAGCACAGGTAACATTTGATATGAACACAATTCAGCCTAATTTAAGTCAATAGTTATGGATAATGCCCTGTAAGCAGAGCAGCAAATACGCCTACTAAATACTAAACCAGTGGTCTCAAACTCAACTCCTGGAGGGCTACGGCTCAAATCACACATGCTTGGAAGTTTCTAGTAATCCTGAAGAGCTTGATTAGCTGGATCATGTGTGTTTGATTAGGGTTGGAGTAAAACTGCAGAGCTGTGGCCCTCCAGGAATTGAGGTTGAGACCAATGTACTAAACAAAACAAAAAACATGTCTATGAACAGAATATATAATAACACCTGTGCTGGGATTACCAGATTTCTGCTTGCCCGTATTGCCCATCTGACTAGGAGACTCGACTCCATTGGTCTCTTGAAGCTCCACGTGATGTTTGTCTTTATCCCTCGGTCTCTTCTCTTCTCTGAAATCTTTTTGTTTTCTCTTTTTCTTTTTGGTCTCTTCTAGGTATTCTGTGTTTGCACCACTAACCTCTATAACAACAGCACTGAAAGACAAGAATAAACAGTAACATTATGCATTTAAAATATATGTTGCAACCAATGTAATTTTTTTAATATTGATGTTGACTTTACGTATCAAAATTGAAGTATACTTTGGGGCTCCAAGTACACAACCCTAGTGTATATGTAAAAACGCAGTATATTAAAGATTTCAATAACCAACTTACCACTTTGAAGACACGTCTCCATTGCTAATCTCTTTAAGCTGCTCTTTGAATTTGTGCTTCTTTTTCTTCTTCGGGACGGGGTCTGTCTCTGGCTGGTCAGTCGGAGACACTGACCGAGGTTTGGTCTCATGATTCTCTGCCACTTTAGAGGTCTCAAACTCCTTTTCTTTGGCTTCTGAGACGATGCTCCAAGTTTCTCCAAGACACCAGTCCTCATCCTGATGGGGCTCGAGAAGGGACTGCACACACTCCCTCTGCCCCTCAAGACCATTTGCCTCTTGTTCCCTTTTCCTTTTTTTCTTTTTCTTCTTCCTGTTTTCAGTACTTGGCTTTGGTTCTTCTGGGGCTGATTCTTTAGGGGCGTCATGCTCTACGTTTGAATGTCGTCGTTTTAGTTTCTTTTTCTTCTTTTTTGGAGTGGGACTGGCAAGTACATGGGGTAATCCTGTAGTTGAAGCTGACGGTGTCTGGCTGTGAATTGGTCTGGGTGCACTGGGCTTAACGCCATTGGTCTGTGGAGAGAGAGCATGAGCGGGCGGCTCCAGAGTGGAGGAGGGCCGTTTAAGGAGACTTGATTCTTTAGGATGGTAAGTTAAAGGTGGAGATTGCAGGTTGAGCGAATGAGTTGAAAATCTGCGCAAAAGATTAAAATACATTTTAATTATTAGGAGTTGTTTGTAGTAGTACATTGATACAAAGTTGATAGCAAAATAAGAATAGATCTAACAATACATCTCTCTACAGTCCTGGTACTACCGACCGATTGGGGGACATATAAATTATAAAAAAATATATTTTTTATATAAATTATATACAAACAAACAAAGCAGCACTGTATTGATATTTAGGGCTGCCACTAATGACGATTTCTATTTCGATTAATATAACGACTAATTTATCGATTAATCTAAACAATTTATTTCCCGCCAAAAGTAAAGTTTTACTTAAGAATATTTTATTCAAAATTAAATCCAAATTTCTATGAAATCCTTTTTTAAAGCAAAAGTAAAGTGCAACAGAGTGCAAGTAGCAAGTGTCCATCTCAAAGTCCAAATCACTGAAATCAAAGTTCAGTATTATAGTGCAAGAATTACAACATATCCGTGTGTTACAGTCTACTAAAAATACAATTATAATCAAAAAACACTTAAGTTTTTACCAGAATTTATTTAGATGAACAATGTCAATGTGCAGTATTTCTAAAAATAAAAAAATAAAATAGTGATATAAAAATTATTTGGAGATTCTTTTGATTATTACAATTTAATGGAACCAATAAAATGGAATCCAGAAAATAATGGAAAACAGAATTTGGTACAGACAAAACTGTAAAACTCAATTAAATTAAACAGGCTTTTGATTGATACAATTTAATTTAACCATTAAAACATATAGAAAAATTAAAATGGAAAAAAAATGAAATTGGAAATACAACTGGTTTCATATAATTATATATATTTTTGTGGTAATAAAAATAGATGCAAGTTAACAATAGCTTTTAAAATGACTTAAAAATACATATAAAATAGCAATGATGTAGGGCTGCAACTAACGATTATTTTGATAATCGATTAGTTGGCCGATTATTCTTTCGATTAATCGGATTAAATAAAATTACTTTATTTTATTGACAAAATACACACTATTCCACATTCTGCTCAATGTCCTTCAAACAAACTGAATGTTATGAAAACAGAGTGCTTAATTTATTAGACCATCTGTCATAAAGAGAAAACAAATATTGTAGGAATCTGTCAAAAATTGTTTAAATCTAAAAATGTTATTGTCATTTATTGGGCAAATTACAAGAAGCAACTAATTAGTATTTATAATAACAAAAATTGCCTCATTACTAGGGATGGGTACCGAAATCCGGTATTTAATCGGTCTCGGGGCTAAATTATAAAAGACCGGAGTATCGATAAGCTCTGACGTTAACGGTTCTGCTATCGGTACTGGAGAAATAAAGAAAAAAAACATACATTTATTATTGATATACATATACATTATCTTGCAAATTCTATCCCGCCAGAGTCACCAGCTGTTTTTATATGCAATAATATTCAAACTTTTGTCTATGATGCATTTTTGCTATTCCCAAATCAGAAGCGAGATCGCTCACGTGGAGGAGTTTCAGCACGCGCAACATGAAAGCCCTGTTTATGATAGAAGAGAGAACTAACCATTAAAACATGCTTACACTTTAGGCCTGTGGCACGTGAGCGATCGCGCTTCTGATTTGGGAATAGCAAAAATGCATCATAGACAAAAGTTTGGGGTCCGCCCTTCACTATCTCTGATTGGTTTAGACCACGATATGAGCCTAATGTCTGTTGTTAAACCACAGGGAGACTCAGAATCGCGGATACTTTTTTTATTTTCTCGAACGGCTGGTCGCACAGGTGCGCCCTCAGATTTTTTTTAGTCGCACCCTTGAGAAATTAGGTCGCACTCTAGAGCCCTGATATATATATAAATAACAAAAAGTACCGATAAGAATACCGTTAAAGTACCGGATCGATAAGAGTAGTAATACCGTTAAAACCTTAACGATACCCATCCCTACTCATTACAGCTTGCATTCTTTATGTACTTTTTGACTAATTGGGTATCTGAAAAAAACACTATAAAGTGCTCTGCCTTTCTTTCATAGATAAAAGCAATAATTATATTATAGCATTAGAAATAGCCTACTATTGTTACTAGAGCTTACGCATATTGGAGGTCTAACCGATACAGAAAGCTAAACATGATTTTGGTAATCACCAATGCTGCTAGTTTAGGGCACCAGTGGCACAAACCTTACATAATTTGTTAAAAACCTTACATAAATTTGTTTTAATAAATTTGTTAAGCATTGTATATAGTGAATATAGTTTAAATATATTTAAAAAATGTAAATGATAAGATAATAAAGACTCAGTGTTAACCAACAGGTGAGGAATGTTCTGCAGGAACACTCGTTCACAGTCATGTCTAACTGTCATTTCTTTATCCTGTAAAAGGCGGTTATGAAGTGTCTCGTATTTATATTCAGACAATTACATGCCGTTATCCCAAATTTTTCTACCAGAAGGTGTAAAATGGAAGGTTGTGAAAAAATATCCACTGTCCCCCTCTCTTGATTGACACTGGTCTCATGTCTATATGCCCTTTAACTAAAGCTTTTACAAAAACACCGGCCAGTGAGCTATAGCAAAAAATGAAGAAAACTTGCACTTTCCCCTCATCCCTTACTGAAAGCTCTGCACAGAGCGAGCTCTCCCGGCTTGATGCACATTGAGACCGCTTGTGCGGGCTAGTGCTTAATTACATCAAGGGAAAACTATGAAAAATAAGGCTGTGAAACATGATCAGTTTTGCCCTTTTGGCGGTCACACTGTTTAGATTTTTTTGGGGCAAGTCGATTTGGAGTTATTGCCGTTTATCGCTGAATGCGTCACGAATATCGAAAACAAAACCAACTTAACCCCGCTCTCTGTGTTCCGTACGCGTGCACGTGCCCGCCGCGCCGGTAATCATTCGGTATTTTAAACTTAACCCAGGCTGTCAGACGGATCTTTATGCAAAAATGGAAATGCTCGCTTGAATTTGTGACATTTACATATATGGATATGACCGTAAACTGAACTTTTTTTGCACTGAGGACGCACACGCATGTGTCACAGCACCTGACAGGGCAAGCCTTTACACTAATGCATTAACTTAAAGCTCAAAATAAAGAATAATCATGTTTTTGGCAGCTTGGATCACGTACTTCTCCCGCGGCATCTCATTCTGTTTCCTCCACTATTTTTAGATGCATTTTGTCCAGAGAAATGCATTATTCAGTGCTATAATTTGAGCAACCGGCAGAAGTTGGACGTGCACTGTGGGCAGACCCGACTAATCGATTGACGATGATTTTCATAATCGATAACAATCTATTTTATCGATTAGTTGTTGCAGCCCTACAATGATGTAATAATCATTAGTTCAAATAAAGTATCAAAAGCAAGAAATAATTTGGTTTTATTGAACAAATCTGTTAAAATACATAAACAATAGAGCTAATGTTCATTGCGCATTACAACAAAGGCCTGCAGGGGGCGCTGACCGCCTGGTGATTATATTTATACATTATTGCGTGATCTAATCCTTGTTTAATATTGACCAAGCACCATTTCATTTAAATATCGATATCTGTCGTATAAAAAGGCACATGTATTTTGGCAATGTCCACAGTTTCATATAATGTCAGTCTATGCATTACGACTAGGGATGCGCGATATACCGGTACTGTAAAATTACCGGTATTTATTATATTTCAAACGGTACGATATCATAATTTTGCATATTTCGGTATTTCATAAGCTGCTGTTTCCGAAGCTCACCTGTAGGCGGCAGTACTTCTCAAATCGCTGCGCATCCGGTAACACCAGAACAAGTGAACAACACAATGAATCAAACAGATTAAACTATTAACGCGCTCGAAAACAAACAAATGAAGAGAACAGCAGAAGTGAAATATGGCATTACTTTTCATACAAAACAGATGATAAAGGAGAACGAACTGACCACAGGAGGCAAGACATCTAATCTGGCTAAGCATTTGTCGCTTGCTCATCCTGATCTTTTCCAAAACTAACATTAGAGATCGACAGGTTGGTAAGTGCATCATAAATTCATAATTGTAAGTTTTATTCACAACTTTTTTGCTTGTTTTAAAGGCTTTCTGGTTAAATGTTTAATTCAACGGTGGTCAGACTTGCACTTTTTCTGAGCCCGTAACGTTGCACCTGAAGCGCGCGCACGGAAAAGCCTCCCTAACAGCGCCTGATAAATGAAACAAGTTATCTTTTGAGCCAATACGGTCAAAACACAAGGTTTATGTATAGACTCAGTTGGTTATGTCTAACAGGAAAGTAAACAGCCGAGATAAACGGGTGCGCGCCTGTATATTAGATACGCGCAGGTCTTAAAGGGACAGAACTAAACATGCTGCCGACTGTAATTAAAGGGATAGTTCGCCCTAAAATTGTATTTCTGTCATTATATTTACTCACTCACATGTTGTCCCAAACTTGTATTAATTTCGTTCTTGTGCTGAACACAAAATAAGATATTTTGAAGAAGGTGGAAAAGCAAACAGTTGCTGGTCCACTTTGACTTTGATATGATATTGAAAAGAATACTGTGTAAGTCACTGAGGACCAGCAACTGTTTGCTTTTCCACCTTCTTTAAAATAGCATTTATGTTCAGCAGAAGAAAGAAACTTACTCGGGTTTAAAACTAAACTCGAGTGAGTAAATGATGGTATAATATAAACCACTATGACAATTATTATTATTTAATGCTAACACAAAGAAAAAAGAACTCGCTACTTTTGACAGAAAAAATAATACAGCTGCTTTAATAGGAATCAATCTATATAGTGTTTTATTTTTATATGTGTTCATTACATTTCTTGAATGTTCCTGCTAAATATGCCTATTTTACTTGAAAATAAAGCACTGTTTGTTTTATTTGTATATTATGTGTATATTTGTTCTTATTTTTAATAACAAAGATAAATGACACAGATTTGTATCTTCCCCCACTTTGGTCTAAATATCCACCATCCTTTTTTATATTTTGTAACCTTGAAATGATTTGTCTTTGTAATATGAAAATTATTTTCGCTGCACTGCTCAGACAATAGTAAAATCAACATGACAAAGAATCGTGAAATTGTGATATTTAAAAAAAAAATAGTGATATGATATTATAAATGTACGCTACTAATATATGTTTAGTATGTTAACATTATGCATTAAACACATACCTAACATTAAATCAAGATTCTGGTATCGTACCGAAGCCAAAATTATGGTATCAAGCCATCCCTAATTACGACCAACGCATGCATTCTCATTCAATCTCATGTGTCAGGAAGGACTCGATATAAGGACTGCCCGAAGGCACAAGGCGAGCATATTAAACACTCGGGATTGTTGGCGGAACAGTCGCAGACAGACAGCCGCGTCAAATCTGCACGACTACTAAATTGAGCTCTCCTCCGCTTTGAGCATGGATGAATAAATTCAGAAAAAACTACATCAAAATGCATGTTTTGGCTAACATCCTTGTAAACAGTAGGTTAAGAAAAGCATGTCTTAATGTAAACAGTGGAGAAAAATGGCATGTGTATCATCAGTATATTAAATCTGTGCTTTCATTCTTAAAGTGAAAGAAAATGTATAATAAATATAATGCTGTCAAAGAAAAATACAAGTGCTCACTGCTCCTGACTAAATAACCTGTGTAACATCAAAAAGTATTCATTTACAGGCTATTTAATTTATACAGTGAAGACTATGCAGTTATTTTACATTTGATTACATTTCTTTAGCGTACCTGAAAATGTATTTTAGACTGAGCTGAAAAGCACTGTTTATTGAACTTGTGTCTTTCTTCTATTGTATTTATTTTCTGCTATTGCTTGTAATTTGGTTATCTGTAGAAAATATGTTTAGCACTGAGCCCATAGCAGCATTTCTAGATTTATGTTCATGTTATATATTTAGGTTGCATTGTGAGTTAATAAAAATGTAGATGGTTGGTTAAAATAGGTATATAATATCGATATATACTCCTGTTTCGAATCGAATTGTAGAATCTCTTTTGAGGTATCAGCAAATATCAGTATCGCTGGGTATGAGAATCGACATCGTATCGTATCCTAAGCAGGAGTACTATTACCTAATAGTAAGGGGGTTTGAAATATAGTCATGCAGAATAAGGCATTAATATATGCTTTGTAAGTACTAACAAACCATCAGTATACTAGAAATTAGGGCTGTGACGATAACCGCATTAATGAGATGCCGACTGCAGTGTTGAGAGGTCATCATATTTATAATATATATAAATTAAAGTCAGCATTAAATAAAAAAAACAACTCCCACTATTTTGATCTTATTGGGAAAAATTCATCCATGCATGTTTAATTGCCTTTTTAACTATATTTATCAATAGAGAAATGACTTTAATGAACAAATATACATCACACAGAAAATTATCATCAATGCTTTTCAGTTCTGGATTACCAATATTTACAACAACCATTTATTTTACAACTTCCCACAATGATTTCTGGTGGTTTCTCGTCAGTGAACGATACAATCATTGCTGCCTTAGAATTTGGGTAAATATTTTAAGAGCTGCCCACCTTCTGCAACAGCCTTTGCTGCATTAAAAGAGAAGGGTTTTTTAGCAGGGAAACGTGGGATGGGCACAGTCGAAAGCAAGCAAGATGTGTGCTGGGTGTCATGACAACAGAAAAGCAGCTCTGATGCAGCACATCGAACCAAAGCCTAAACTTAAATTTACCACTAATAATAACTTAATAGACTATACTCTTATTCCTAAGAGCTTTCAGTCACATCAAATCAAATGTACATTTCAAATATGTTCACTGGAATTGATTGGATTGTGAAAAGCACATCTATTTTGACAAACTGTTGAAGGCTTGGTGATTTCACCTGAAAAGTTAAGTTACAATTCAACCGAACCAGAGTGAGGGAGTACCTGTGGTGCGAGTGGGGTGAGGCCCGGTTGAGAAGGTGTGTGGGATCACTGGACAGATGATGAGATGAAGGGGGCGGAGCCTCAGTGCTGCTGCTCGGGCTCTGCCGGGGACTGGCCTGCAGTTATTGACATAAATAAAAACTTTGTGGTCTAAAAAAAATACAAAATAAAAAAATGAAGTAACATAGCCATGAAACGTGACAATGACAAAGGGACCCATATGGGGAAGAAATCATCAAGACCAAACAAAAAGAAAGAAAAAGTAGAAAGTGGGAAGGAAAAAAAGAAAGTGTAGCAGAGAAGAATTAGAAGTTGTTAGAAAAAGAAAAAAAAAAATTTTTTTAAAAAGGAAAGCAGTTCAGACTGCAAACCGACAAAACAGATATGAGCTGAAGTAAATGCATTATTTTTATTGTATTATTACTGGCCGGTGTGAGCAACATCAAGGCTCCAGATTTTAAGGAAAGACTTTTTCAACACCCGTACATCGACGAGGAATGAAGTGGACAAACATGGGAAGGCAAACACACAAACGCATGAAAACCACCAGCAGATGAAACAAGGGTGGATGGAGCTGGTAGACTGACCTTCTTGGCGGACAGGGCGAGTCGTTTGGCGGGCGGCGGGGACATGGTGCTGACGGGCTCTGATGAGATGTTGGTGAGGGCCTGGGGTTTGAGTTTCACCACCTTCTGCTCCTCTGAGTTCACGCGCTCTGTGCTCTTAGCTGGAGATGCTGGACTGTTCACACGAGACACATGGCCAACAGGCGCGCTCCTTGTGCCAAAAGACTCCTGAGAGAAAACACAAAAGACTTCCGGGATGAACATCAAACTAGGGCTGGAAAATTTGGCCAAAATATTCATCACAATGATTACCACAACATATCATATTGATATTTATCACAATATCCATGTAACATTAATGGGGAAGGAAATGCTTTCCACGTTTGTTAGTCCTTGATAATGAATATAAACGTAACTTTTTTTGTTCACAATTAAACTCCACAGAGTAGCTACCTTTTAATTTAGGGCCCCATGATATCCATTTTATTTTTCGACAATTCTATATTTTCCATTTCTCCTAGTTTCTGTTTAATGATCTAAAGTTGTGTCCAATTAAATGAATAATCCTTTTACAATTACATTTTGTTTAAAGTTATCAAATAAACAAAGCATTCCATTTTAATGTATTTATTTCAAATAAGCTACACAACTGAACTGAATTAACAGAACTAAAACATGGATGACAAATGTTCTTTGGTTATATGATATTCCTTAATGTTATTATTATTACTTGGAGAAGTACATCATAGCATAGCAGAGTAATATAGTTGTCAATTTCTTTAAGTTAACCCAAACTTGTTTTGGTGATTTGTATTGTGTATTTGGCGGTGGTAGTGTGTGTTTGATGATAGTCTCCTCAAACTAAAGGTTAAAAAGCTTGTGAAGTGACTCTCAGAGCAGCTCTGGAGATGAAGTTCATGTCCTCATATACGGAGACTGTAGAAGGCGAAATACAGTGAGCATCACGTGTTTGAAGTTGGGTACCAGATGAATCAGCAACGATTATTCACAACGATGCGCAGACTTATTAGCGACATGCACGGACCGTCTGTTGTCGGATTCATTACTATGGAAATGCAAGTGAAGCGTGCGGTGTTTACAGACTCTGCCGCCTCAATATTAGTACATGAACAATATCTAGAACTGCTCTGTGGGTCAATTCATGAGCATTTTACAGTTTCTTTTGAGAAAAACTATTGTCATATCAGATATACAAACAGAAACCTTAAGGTCTTCAAAGCAACCTATCAAATTAAAAGTTCAGTTTAACTTGAAAAAACCATGTACCAGACAGTATTTCTGAAGAAATGAAAAATAAATAAATTAAAATTGTATATGTAATTTGTGTTCAACTTTTAATAAGTTGGTGTTTAATATTGTACATTTTCATTTCAATTAAATACACATGGTATTTGATGAATAACACTTAATTCAACCATTAAAACGGTCAAAAAAATAAATAAATGGAATCCTGAAAAATATAAATGGAAAAATACGGAATTTGGGGAAACAAATATAATTTAGTGTTTAGTATTTAGTGTTAAAAAAGAAATAAATAAAAGTGGTTCTTCACACTTGCATTTGGTATTCAGAGATAAACCGTTTCTATTTTAACAAATATATCAATGTCACCATTAACCAAAACTCTTGTATGACTGATACGTTTCTTGATAAAAATCCACCACTTAAACAGCACATACAAGTCTACAGAGACTTACTTTAGACTCAGAGGTGTCTGCTGAGGAGCTGTCAGACAGGGATTTGAGTGAGGTAGATGATGGCAGGCCGCGGCCCTCGCTGTTGCTCCTCTTGTCCGTGTCGGGTTTGAAGAGGCCGTTGGATGGAGCAGGAGTGCTGCTACGGGACTGAGGTATGGGCTTCTTCACTTTCTTAAAGGGCTCCTCGATCAGTGTGGGTCCACTGGGCGGCTTGGGCGGGGCATGAGAGTTCCCCGTACCGTTAGACATCTTCGGCGATTGGACCCCTGAACAGTTCCTGGCTACTGGAATACCAAGACCCCCATCCACAGATTGGATTTTTCTCAGCTGAGCAGGATCAAGCTTCTGAAGGAGGAAAAATAAGAGCCTTTGAAAAAAAGTGATGTTAGGCGGGGGTAGCGTACTATAATACAAGTCTGAAATGTGCTGTAACTACTATTCCAAAGACACTTTGCGTCGCATGAGGGTGATATATGAGCCCATAAATTTGGATTAAGCCATATATTGTGTTTGCATTGTTTTGGGAGCTCCTTACCAAATTTTTCCACAATTTGAATGCTTTTCCATGCTTTTCTTATTTCTCTTCCCAAATTCTCCGTCACATCTCTCCCTCAGACTTTGCAGGTGATGCATTTATATAAATGTTTATTTAACTCCTTTCTATCCCTATATTCACATCTTTTAATGTGGTTAAGTAGAAAAAACTATATCAGACATATTTTTGTCAAATTAACAGAAAAATGTTTTTCAAATATCATTCGTAGTTTAGTTGCTCATGAATTAGAAAACACTGGTCTGTGTAATCCTAAAAAAAAATGTTTTGCATGGGTTTCAGATTTAACTCTCCTCACATTCAACTTGAACACATTGTCCTTGCTTGGTTGTTTATAATGACTTAAACTATAATTTATTGTATATTTATATGTTTTATTCTTGTTCTTTTACGGTTAAATTTGAAAGCTGTTTTGTGGAGCGAAGGAAACTAAAATGCCTGTTCATTAGGTTTGTAAACAATTAGTTTTACTTGATCCATTTCATATTATTTCTAAATGTATTAAAATGCAACTAACGTGTGTTTTATTTATATTCATACATAACTTATATAAAAAAAACTGTTTTGATTCTGTTCGGTAAAAAGGCAGCAATTCCTTTGTTGTTGTTTTTATTCATATCAGATCAGATAATATCATATGAGATTGTGTCAGACGTTCCTACCTTCATAACCTGTGGTGAAGACAAAGGTCCAAAGGTGCTCTTCTTCACCTGCTCCGGTGTCATATTAGTTCTCCCAGAGTGCACTATGTTCTGCTTCGTATTTGAAGCATCTGTATTTTTCTTTTCAGGGATCCTGCCACAGAAAAGATATGATTGTAAAAATGAGGCATCTCTACTGGCTACTACAATATGAAGAGTAGATGAAAGAGTATTGAACATTACCTCAGGTAAAAGAGGACATAGGCCTGCTGATTAAGTACAACCTTGATGTTACTGGAATGCACCATCGAGTCATTCATCTGGTACCACTGTCCGTTACTGGCCTATGAAAGGACATTTGCATCAGAATATTAGCCGTAATTAAGTAATCAAGCATGAAAAGACAACATCAAGTAACAACGTCTTTCCTACAATACTCCTTTAAAGTTCTCTCATCAAGTTAACTGGGTCTCTTGCTGGTTCCTTGATCTTCCAACCAAGGTTTTTTTGCATTAACTGGGGACTTCTGAATCGAATGCGATTCATCTGCAATTATGAACACGATATTGCTTAGCTTGTCAGTGATCTATGGCTCTGTGTATTAAATGCGACTCCATCTGAAAGCATGTGATGGAGATTTACTACTAATCACAGAACCGGCTTTACTGAAGAGATGCGCATGACAATCACATGCAATTTATCGTGCAGCACTAACATAATCTACAACATAGTTAAGGGTTTTGAGTAGTGATCGACCGATATTGATTTTTTATAACCGATACCGATACCAATATTTATAAGTTTATGTAACCGATAACCGATATTCAGAACCGATATTTATTTACTGTTATAAAGTAAATAAATAACAGAGTGAAGTAGGCTTGCCGTGATATATGTGAGGACGGTTATACTGGTGTTAAGCCGCAAAATTGTTACATTACTTGCTCACTGTGGCACCTTCATTTAGATTGTTTTTATAGTAATAAAAATAAATTTGTTCAGATAGAGGACACTAAAATTAAAACTGAACGCGGCTGCTAAATGCAACGCACCGAACGAACGAGAGTCTTGTATCACAGCAGTCTAGGTCTGCATTACCGCGGCTGTCCCGACCAGATTTCTTACTCCGCTGTCCTTGAAGGACGTGCAATTCTCTTTCCTTTTTTTGTATTATGCTTATCCTATCATTTTAAATGACAGACTGTGTCGAATTTATTTATTTTTTCTCTGCTGCACTTTTCACTGTGTTAACAGCAAGATGTTAAATGAATTTAGTGTTTTGACAAGACTAATAAAATAGCTATTAGGCTAAACCTTCATTTTTTTCCTATTGTGTTGTAGGCTAAATGTTAGCATAAACGAATTATATCCTGACAAAACAAATTATAATAGGGATTACAATTTTTATATAACTTTTTTCCTCTCTGTGAAACTTTATTCCGTGTTGGCAGCAAAATGTTCAATAAATTCAAGACTCTTGACAAGACGAATAAAATAAATACACTTTTGTGCAGACTAAACTTTTATTTGTTAGCCTAGCTCTCTTTCTTTCATCAGAAATGTGAACAAACAGAATATATCGCGGGAGCGGGTGTGTGCGGAATAAAACCTAAAATAGTCCCGCGCAGATCTCTACATCACAGATCAGATTTCATTTATCACGTGAAGAGAGATGACTGACAATAATAGTGAGGTGACACAGACAAGACAAGATGCGGAAGAGTTTCAAAACGAAATGTAAAAGCGCCCGTTTTAAACTGTTGACTTCTGAGTCTGACATTAATCTAAGTCAAGGAGAAAACTCACCGAGATCTACCAAGTGAACAGTAAATAAATGATAAAATACACATTAAATAAATAATTAAAAAGGCTTGTTGTGATGTATCTTTATGTTGCATTAATTTAATAATAATACATAAAATAGTATTTTATTATTATTCACTATTCACGTCGCTGTATTCAACTATATACTGAGCTGTATTCAAACAGAAATATGATGTTAGAGAGACCGAGACCACACATACACGGTTCGTTTGCGCATCATTTATAAGACACAGCGCGCGCCTAATGCACGATCATGTCACTGTAATCAGCTTTACCATGATTACAAAACTTGCCCATCCAAACTCGTTTACTAGTGTGACGCTGGCTTCTGTTATCCAGCGAGAGCAGTAGTTTGTGTATCATGTTCTCATACAGCGGTTTAGAGCCGCCGTTCAGTCTGTATTCACAGCGCCACGAGAACCGTGTTTCTCCTCCTAAACACAGAATACGTAGAGAGGTGAATACGATCTATTACCCCTGATCTAAGTGATAATGTTTAAAAAAAAAAAACATTCGTTTCTCATTTATTTGGTTCCACAGTATTTGCTGTTTTTTATTTTAAACACTGCTTGACGCCGAATTGCTGCTGATATTAAAGTCAAAGTAAAATGCACACAGCGCTTACAGGCTTATTTAAAACCTAAGGAAAAGAGGGAAAACTCAAACAAAATATCAACTTCATTTGAAACTACAGTTTTAGGTTTATAAGCGGTTTAATAGGCTAAAGAGTTAATAATAATGCACTGGATAATGTTAATTCACTGGATAATATTCTCTGGGATATTGAAAAAGCTATAACAAACAAAACATCGTATTTTATTGCATTTCTTAACTGGCATGTTTTGTCAGAATTATTAAAATGTTTTTGTCATTCTAAATTAGGAAAACTGCTGACAGCGTGGTTTATCTATTTACACAGAACTATACTCAAACTGCGATCACTTGTGGAGAAAATAATTAATTTCGATAGAGATGTATTTATTTAGATGTTTATTGGCGAAATAATGGTTCTATAGTAAATGTTAATATAATTCAGCGTGTTACAAACAAGTTAATCTTGTATAAAGTTACATGCGGTGGTCGTGCTGGAGATTCTCCTGAGTGAACAGTGCTCCGGGTGTGTGTGTGTGTGTAATTGGATGGGTCAAATGCAGAGAACAAAATTTCACTGCTGGTTATACTCTGTATAATTATGTATGTGAAAAAAACAAAACAAAAAAAAAATTCAAAACCGATATTAATTTTTTACAAAACCGATAACCGATTATGGTAAAAAGCTTAAATATCGGGAAAAATATCGGTAAACCGATATATCGGTCGATCTCTAGTTTTGAGTCGCATTTACATTGAGCTTTTGTAATTCTCGTTGGTGTGGAAAGAAAGGCTTTGAAATTATTGGCGGTAAGTTGCCACAGACAATTGTGAAATGTACAATTATTAGTGGTGGGCCGTTATCGGCGTTAACGTGCAGCGTTAACGCGAGACTCTTATCGGGCGATAAAAAAAATATCGCCGTTAATCTATTCTCAAAGTTGGGTTGGGAGCTGGGTCTATACTACGCAAGCTATGATGACTTTCACCCTGATATTTTAACGCGGATGTATACCTAGCCGAATTGCACTGTAGGGGGCGAGAACGAGTCTTCGAACTAGAGGCTCGCAGTCCGTGATGGACAGATTGTTAACGGCTGGTCTATGTGGTAATACAATCGGGCAGGACATCCAAACGCTCACCTATCATTCATCAACCTCAAATATGGCTTTTCATCTGAAAGATGTATGTAGTAGCAACTTTACATGGCCGCTCAATATGATGTTAACCTAGAGAAATGTGCGCTATTGAAGTGTTTGTGTGGAAGCGCGTTTGCGCAGGACAGGCTCCGGTGCGTTCACTTGCTCTTAAAATCTCCGTCATTCTTGGTCATACAGATAAAAGTATCCTAATACATCTTTCGAATCTGTAAAGACTCTACGTTTATTTGTGTGCACTCAGAATAACAACGAAACGTTGCGCTTTTAAGCAAACAGGATGCGCTTTAGGTCTCATGTGAACTTGAGCGAGAAACTTCGAAACTCGAATATATCTAAAAATACAGTACATAGAAAAATATATCTATAGAGAGTGAAATGTCTAAAAAATAAAAATAGAAGACGTGTGTGTTAGCATGGATGATTTACATGAAATTAAATCTGTGCAACACTGTGCATAAGATGGCTTTCAGTTCAATATAATAACAAAAAACTACATTTTGGGTTTTTATTCAACTAATAAGGTGGGCACGCTGTGATCTGTACTATATTTTTACTGTAATTTACAGTTATCGGCAAAAAAAAAAAAAAAAAAACAACAACACGGGAGTGGGAGGGAATGGGAGTCATTCTTCCGGGAGTGGAACGGGATTTTCCTCCAGTTTTTTCATGGGATTGGGACGGGAAGAGATTAAAGTTTGTGATGCATTTTGGAAACAGGAGATGAGCCCCTGGTCTAATGCGCCACCTGGCTTGAGAAACCCGTTCTCAAAGACTTACTTTTAGTTATTATTTGGGTAGCACACATATTCTGAATGCCTTCGGCAGAATTCAAATGAGCCATTTTAATCTAGATTAATTCCAAAATTAATCTAGATTAAAAAAATTAATCTATGCCCACCACTAACAATTATATTACAAAAGTCTTGAGCTCAATGCTGTCACAGGCCAATCAGAATCAAGTATTCCAGAGAGTAGTAACCAATAAGAGAGTGCAGCAGTACACGCCTTTTTAGCAGCAAGTATTTTCCCCATTCCTTTTTCACCTACGAGGTAGATGGTTTTCACCAGAAATTATACACCATTGTCCAAAAAAAAAATTCATATAACATCGATCAACAAACTCGGAGCTCACTGAAAGTTATCGCTGAACTAAATTTTTACTTTCAGAACTGAATGTTGCACTCTATAACAATAGACTTTTAGTCTGTTTTACCATAAAGGAAAAGAATCGTGGCTTTCGTGATTTTTGACAAGAGAAGCATTAGAAATACCATGGTAAATCAATGCAAAACACTGCCTCACTAAACCATGGTACCACCACAGTACTTGTAGGCGAGCCCAATGAATAAAACTTAAGCTGTGGTCACACTAGACTTTGAGCATGCAAACTTCCCTCGGACTCTGCAACGGTCGTGATATGATGTCATGTTCTGCAAGTCTTTTTAAATACTTAAATTCAACCCATAAAAAAATAATGCTACATTTAAAATATAAAAACATGCATGTTCTTTTAATTACGATAACGTATCGATCTGCTGTTGGTCACACGTGATGCGAATGAGAGTTCACCAAACTTGAACATTGAAATGCAAAACTTTGCACAAGCTTGCATTTTCCATCTAATGCATTCACATAAATGGAAGTCAATGGAACGAAAAGTGCAGAGTGACCTCCCCTTTAGACTAGGTTCACACTGCAAGCCTCAGTAGTGCTCAATTCCAATTTTTGCTTTTTGTATAGCCGTTCACATTGTCGTTTTAAATGTGGCCAGTATCAGATTTACATCGTAAACAGATCTTGGTTATGAACTGACGCGCATACACAAAAGAACAATACGAATAGGGCTTCCAGGTTTTCACAACAAAATCCACCCAATTGGTTCTCAAAACTAGCTCAATCATGTTCAGGGGGGTAAATATTGCGTTAGTGGAGCAAAAAATAAAATGTTTGGGCCACATTTGCCTGCAGTCTGAATTTCATCTAACAATATTTCCTGCTAAACACTCTTTTACTTGGGAATATACTACAGGAAATAAAAATGATCCAAAATGAATAAATGGGTTTTATTTAAAAGCGCTCACCTTGACGTAGCAGTAGTAGTGTCCAGCATGGCAGCTGTAGCCTGAGTGCACAAGGACAGCATAGAGGCCATACATCACTGGATCGCCCGTGCTCTGGGACATGAACGGGCGAATGTTCAGGAACTCTGGGTAGCCAACGTCCTAACAGAAAACCATCAGTCAGCAGGTGGATCACAGAATAAAGGCCCGTTTGCGTGTCATAGGCAGATATAGGATGATACCTTGGTAATTTTTCCTCCACTGAAGTTGGCGAACCGTTTAAGTGACAGCGTCAGCACATTTGATGCTCTGTGAACTGTGAACCTCTTAGACGCTGGAACCTTCTTTTTACATCTATGGTAAGAAAAAAGATTATGATGAACAGCTGTGGTCTGAGAGCTTCTGGGTGGTTGCTTACTGGATCAAAAACTCGAGTGGCTTGCATAAATGTGCTTTAGTGGTATTGAATAAACTTCTAAGAAAGAGCCATGCTTATACAACTCACTTGGCACACATGTAGGCATTCTCGCCACTCAAGACATCAGCCTTGACAAACAGTTCCAGAGCACGGACGATGTTGACCGCTTGCTGAAAAGAAAAGGGGAGGGGAAATTTCAGTCCGGGACAAAACACATTCATCATCCTGACGGGACTGAACCACAGGGCTTTCCGAATCTCACCCGAATCTCCAGAGCGATGTCCAGGTACGGGTCATACGTATCCGACACGCTTTTACAAATAGAGCACTTGACTGCAAAAACAGAGAAAACAACATAAGGATACAGATTCGTGCATCGTATGCTACCGTACAAAAGTTTGGGTCGGTAAGATTTGTTTTTGTAAAACTGCATTCTTTTATTCTGCAATAATGTGTTAAATTTATCAAGAACTGACAGTAAAGACACTTATAATGTCATAAAAGATTTCTGTTTGAAATAAGCACTCTTTTCAAAACATGAAGCAGCAACTCTTTTCAACATCGATAATAATAAGTTTCTTGAGCAACAAATTAGCATATTAGAAAGATTTCTAAAGGATCATGTGACACTTTAGAGTAAAGCGTAACGATGCTGGAAATTCAGTTTTGCATCACAGTAATAACATTTATATTTTAAAAGCTGTTCAAATAGAACAGGCATTTTAAATTGCAATGCAAATTCACAATATTACTGTATTTTTTATCAAAAAAGCAAGCCTTGGGAGGCATAAGATACTTTTAAACTATTCACTTTTAAATGGCAGAGCATATATTACTGTATTTTTCTATGATTTATCTATACATATAAAGCCAAGTAATATAGCCGATATCTTTATAATAACCTCAGGCAAAAGTAACAATCATGATCACTCGGTTTAATACTTATTTTCTATAGACAGCAAAATAATCACATGTTTATTAGGTAACACACTTGATCTCAATGCATCCTGTTTACCTTAGAAATTGACGTGATGTCTGTGCTTACCTCTAGACCTCAAATAACCCCCAAAAATCTGGTGGACCAGGGTGGTGGCCTGTGTTTGTCTGTCCAGTCTGTGAACAGAAGGGAACATTATTCCTCCGGTCCAAAAAGACAAACTCATGGTTTCTGCAGTGACTTAATAACGGTAGTAGTCTTACTTGGGATATCCATTCAAACAAGCTTTCTGCATGGCGTCAATGGTGTAACGCAGAAACTCATGGGCATCCTCTTGACTCCCAAACCGAAAATGGCGAGCAATTTCTGAAGGATTTGAAAACATGTCAGGTTATGTCAGAGGATAACTAAGGAAAGGGATAGAGAAAAGGAAAAGTGATAATTAACAGAAACGACACTCCCGAGAGTATCGGGAACACAATCTCATGACTCAACACTTAGTCACAGGCTACCACAGAGTAGTCATCAGCAGCACTTCATCTCTTTTAGCTTCTGAAGCCATTTGCTTGAACAAAATTGGTTCAGCTTTTAGAGGAAGCTCTTACTTTTCAGATCTCGGATGAACGATACAGGTTTGATGGCATTGCCTGTGTTTGCAAAGGCTTGGATGATATGGTTCTGCATTACACAAATCATGCAGAATCCAGATTGGTGACCTGAAGGAGACAAAAGGGAGATCAGCATTCATAATGAATTCCAGGCATGAAATGGCACAAATCAGCTACCTCTACAAAAGTCAGCACTTTTTAAATCATGTATCCTCTAAACCAGTGGTTCTCAATCAGGGTGAGACACTAGGAGTTCTTAGAAAAGTTCGAAGAAGAATGGCTTCAGATGATACAAAATAAGCTTTAAAATAACTACAAATCATGACATGTCTTAATTTAATTAGCTGTTCTTTCAATAGCGGTAATTTTAATGCAAGACCCAGGCCTTCCCGCAAGTCTTTGGAAACCAGGTTATTGTAGACATGGAAATGTCATAGACATTTCTAGAACAAATGTAAATGTTTCTAAATTAATTGGGCAGAAATTGCCATTTGTGAATAAAAAAAATGGCCCTGAAATGCATTCAATTCTTAAAACACTTGGGAAAAAAAAGATTTTCCAATTGTTTTATTTAATCATCTTAATATATTGCCTAGTTGTCTGAAAACAAGCAGTTTTGAAATTACAGAAGAAATGTCTACATTTTGAACTTGGGGTCAAAAAGGCTAAAAACCACTGCTCTAAACACGCAATTTGCAACGGTCTTAAGAGTAGCTTAAGCCATTTAGTTTAAGTTAGTTAACTGTCAGCATATGCACAATCTTCTACCTGAACAACACCACATGCAGTTTAACGGCACAGCCATTTCAAGGTAGGTACGGCCTCGTTGAGCACTAAGTTTTATCACGTTTAGCACAAGCAACTGCAGGCTTCCAATACACTGTTCAAGCATTCGCATTGTAATATTCACTGAGGCTCTTACTCACAGGATCGGCTGTGCTCCTTTGAGAGCAGGTAGTTGGCCAGCGGCGGGGTGTAGGTGAGACACTGCACAGTGGAGTTGAGGAAGCAGGTGTTGCCCAGGTTGTGGAGGCCGGCTCCAACCCGATACACCCGTTCCCACTTCATGTACAGCTTGTTCCCAGGGAAGAGCATCTTCTGCGGAGCAGAGATCCCATCGCTCTGCCCAACGCTCAAGCTCTCGGAGACTGTCGGAAAAGACAAGACCAGTTTATTAAGAATTGGCCAGAATCTGCATTATAAATAATTTAAAGATTTAATAGCTAAACTATGTGTACATGGGATTCATTGTGGATCATGGATCATAATAAAATTGTGGACAACTAGTGCTGTCAAAATTAGCGTGCTAAAATGTTTCCAGTTTAATAGCATTAAAAATATTTAACAGGGGCAGAGCTAATTTTGGCCACCCCACTCACAACTGCTACAGCGGTCTCTTTTTCTTGACAAGAATTGTGTTTGATTAGACGCCGAATATCTTTACGACCACATCAAACAGGAGACTTTTCAGACGCGCACTCCACTTCTCAGTAGCAGGCGCTAAACGAGTGCGGAAACGGTACAGGTGACGAGGAGATTCAGTAGAACATCACTGAACTGCACTCAGATGAGATTTTATCAGGTCATGTCAGTAAAAACTAATCTTCCTGTCAGCTGTTATACTGCGCTCGTAGCGTGTTCTTCGATTGCATGCACACTGCGGCGCATGCTGTAGCATGCATCTTTTCATATTAATGCACAAATGAGACTAAGAGCATGCATGTCAGATCCGGTCATGTTGAGCAGCAGCAGCTCTTAAAGTAATAGCAGCCAAATAATCTAATAACCCAGCTGCTGTGATGTCTGTTAACCAAATATTCATCTAGATTTAATTTAGAAGGTAGTGTTGATAACTTATGTCTGTATATTTCCTACTTGCTAAAGGGCAAAGGTAAATATAACATTTATTATAACGGGTTTATGTAAAGATAGTTTTAAGTTCACTTAAATTAGAATTTTTTTTTTTTTTTATCCAAGTCTAATAAATGTTAACATTGATCTCTCTCAATTATTCTGCAATGTTGAATGGCTAGTCAATGGTTAAATATTAGGAATAAAGATGCCATTAAACAAATATACTGTCTTTATGTTGTTGCAACATTCATTTGATTGCAATATAAAAGTATATTTAAAAACTTCAATGTCAGGTGGGATTAATCGTGATTAATTTCAGGAAATAAATAGCTTTTTTTTATCGATTGCAGCACTAGTGGTAACATTTACCATTGTTTAGCAAATCTTTACAGGCAACATCCAGTCATTTCAATAGGAATCAATTTGATTGGGAATTTGACCAAATTACAATAGCATTAACTGTTAGCCCGAGGTTGTGAAACCTGATTTCAGTCATGAAAAAAATATTTACTGTTAAATAATACTACTATTTTACCCTGAATATGGTTTGTTTGCTTTTTTTTTTTTAAACACCACACCAACTTTTTGGGCAATTTTGAAATAAGCAAAACATTAAGACAGATTCTAAATTCTAAATATGATTGATTAAAAACATTATTAATGGTATCAAACGAAGAAAACTATTATTTCAAAGGAGCAGAACTACTAGAATCCAATAACATGCATTTAGCTTGAATCCAATGATTACTAAAAAAACTTAGTCAATTTAATGAGTTTTATGAAAATCCTTATTAACACTTAGAAACTAAAATGAAACATCCCTGAAACAGTGGGCCTGAGGTCTGTGTTGTGATCTTACTTTGTCTTTTAATCTGAGCAGGTTCAGTCGGCCTCTGCGCCGCAGCTCCGTCGTTCTTGGGATTCAGGATCACATATTTTGTCTTGAGAGTCTCCAGCTGGTAGCTGAAGCCTTTGCTGGCAGGTTCAAACTCGATCTTCTGCAGAAGCACTTTCTTGGCAGATGAAGCCAGCAACTTGTTCAGGTCGCCCTCATCGCTGGAGTCCTTGCGGCCCGGCTTCAGGGCCTCTTTGAGCTTGTCCACTATCGGCATTGTGTGTCACTGAATAAAGACAGATTTAAGAACAAAATTTGAGAGACCGCTCTCAGCAATTCAGATTTTCAAACATGTACTTGATTAGCTATCACTTTTCAGTTCTTCAAAACAAACATACAGTTAATCCAGAACAACAAATCTGACGTATTCAACCCACTCAACTCATGTTAAACGCCAATATCAGGAAACTCATCTGCCAAACCGCGCAAGACACTACTGAAAAACAGGAGGCCGTGCATCCACTCAAACCAATCAAGACAACAGAAAGTGTCACTCAGCCACAAACCACAGAGCTTCCGCATCCCTTGACAGATAATAACAAGCCCAAAGCTACATGTAATGTAACCTCCAAGCACTGCGTCTGAACTGAATCCAATAGGTGAACAGTTAGGACGTGGAAGTTGTGTTGTTACATAATAGCTACAGCGCTGCTACTAGGGAAAAGTGCACAACTATCAGATATGGCTGAGACTGCTTTTGAGGATAAACAGAATTTGATACAAACAGGCCATTCAAATAGTATATAATGTTACTTAATACCACAGCAATAAATACACCATAGCAGGTTTAATTAAATACAACTACATACACACACATTTTTTAAATAATTTTGAAAAAAAAAAATGATATCCAGGTTCAAGTAATAATAGAAATCACTACATGAACTAAACTATGAAAGAGAACCAATCAGCTCATTATCGTTCAGAAGCAGATAAATGAGGCGTTTACTCTTAAACGGTCACATCAGATTTACTGCAGGGCAGACGGCTCATTACAGCTGCACTTGAGTTGAACAGCGGCTGCTGTTGACCAAGAGACCGTCTGCAAGAACACTCCCAGTTTATGAGATGCTTTCTTCAAGCCAACAAGGATATGGTTTTTTTTATGGCAGTATTTTACAAAAATGACCCGATTGTTAATATTAGTTAACTACACCAGTTATCATGAATTAGGATACTTCAAGTATTTATTAATTTTAAAGTTTATTTCAGCATTTACTAAGACATTATTAAAATCAAATGATGCTACGGAACAATGAACCGTTGTATTTTTATAAAATAATGTTAACAAAGACTAATAAATATTGCTACAAATGTATTGCTCATTATTAACATTTGCATAAAATGTACTAAAACTCGGGCCATGCTAGATGAGTTTTCCGTGTTCTTCATTAGAGCAGATTTAGAGATTTGTTCCAATGCAGTGAATGGGTGCCGTCAAAATGAGAGTCCAAACAGCTGATAAAACAATAATCTACAAGTAATCCACACAAATTCAGTCCATCAATTAATGTCTTGTGAAAAGCTTTGCTTTTGCAATAAAAAAAATCCATAATTAAGGTGCTTAATCTGTGCATATTTCTCCCCTGATTCAGACAAGGTGACCTTTTCAATGGAGAAAGCAGTTTGAGACGAAAACAATTTTACAGAAAGTTAAAACGCCTTAATGATAGGGACTTGTTTCTTACAAACTCTTTTTCACGTCACAAGATATTAACTGATGGAATGGAGTCATGTGGGTTATTATAGGCTAATGTTTTCTCAGATGTTTGGACTGACGGCACCCATTCACTGCAGAGGATCCGTCGGTGAGCAAGTGATGGAACGCTACATAACTCCAAATTTGTTCTGATGAAGAAACAAACTCATCTACATCTTGGAAGGCCTGATGGCGAGTAAACTGAGGAAATACATTTCATTGTAGGGTGAACTATTTATATAACTTAAATCAAATAATGGGGCCTTATTGTAAATAAATGATTTGTACATGATTGTTTTTAATTAAACAGAACGTTTTGGATTACACAAAGATACTAAAAGAGAACTAACAACATAAAAAAAGCACCTAGCCTCAAAATATCAATCATAGCCAGGTTCTTTAGAAATAAATCACAAAGCATCTCACTAAAGTGGATGTAATTTGCCATGCAGACAAAGTCTCAATAACAGATCTTCAGAAAAAAATATAAGATGCATACGTTGGTGCATTCAGGACCAAGAGAACAGTAAGGGTCCTGCGTGGGCTTACTCCGGTCTAGTGCTGACGTCGAGCTGAGCAGCAGCAAGCAGGCTGCACATGCATCACAGCCACAAGGACAGACTCACCTTCATGTGCGCTTGCGATTAACAGTGACACCGCCGTGCATGAGCTGCGGTCAGCCAAAAGCAGTGATGTAACAACCTGCGCCCGTGTGCATTAAGACATTCATTCTCACGGGTATCTCTTCACTCAGCTGCCAATATATTCAACAGCAGATTAATCACACAGAGCATGAGCATATTAATATTAGCCCTATTTATTCAATTGCGCTCAAGGAAACTAGAAAAACCTCAATTCCAGAGAGAAATGACCAATTTCAGGCTTCAATGCTAGAATGATTGATAATTTACATGAGTATAATTAAAAAAACAATATGACTCTTTAAAGAACACTAACATACAAATGAATAATTAATTAGTATAATGTCAAGAACATCAAGAGAATGAGGAGAATCAATGCAATTAATATTTAACAATGTAGCTTGTAAATCATTCAGGATTTAAACACAAAATATACTCCAAACCAGCAATGTTTCTTGCCTTTCCTCAATATGCCACCCTACAAAAAGTGTCCCCATATTTTGATACTATTATCAATATATGGACAGTAAATATCCTTCCCTGCAGTACAATAAAAAGCCACTTCAATTGCTGTCAAATTACATTAGACATCTGAATGTTTTGTTTCCTAAAATGGGCTCATTTTTGGTTTTATGAAGCATCCCGTTACTATTTTTGGTGTGAGAAACCACCGCAAACAATTAAGTGCATGAATTGAATCAATAAAACTGCACCCAGGTACAAATTAGGACCTTTTTACAATCCTTTATGACCGATTACATCAGAAGAGTGAATGATCTGGCAACACTAGTTCAGATTCAAAACAGCTGACAGCAAAAATACAACATGATTGTTTACATATTATCAGTCAGTATACAGAAATATATTACTAGACAAATATCTAACAGCAATATTTTACTGGGGGACAGCGAAATTCCCCCGTAAAAAAAAGGTCTAGTGATGCCCTTGTCCCAAACCACATTCATTTGTTTTCTATTGGACAACCACAATTACTGACATAGTTTGTTCATGTTTTGCCGAGTCACAAACACAATCAATTATCATTTACACTCATGGGTCTACAATAGAGTGTATTTAAATGTATTGATTTATACAGATCAAACTACCTTTAAGGGTTTTACAGCAAACAGTAACTACAAAACTGGCCCAATACAACGCAAAAGACCTGGCTTTAAAACACAAGGACGCACTAAAACAATAGCATACAACAGCACTTTTAAGCCATTAATTAAGACAACATGAAAAAAGGGTCATTCTTATGGTGGTGTACCAACTTGTATTGTCAAACTTATCCTAATAGCATTACATTATTGGCATACTGAGAGATTTAGTCTAAAAATGTTTAATTATCCATACAGTAGTAGTACAGTATTTCGCTGAGGTAGTGTCTAGAGTGTATTTCCGGCTGAAAAGCACGTGTCCAGTGAGGACACATGCCTTGTGCCATTCTAACTAGTACATACTAACCACTATTACTCTTTAGTTGTCGGCTTTCCAGCTTCTAGTGCATTCAAACGTGCTTACTGTTTCTCTAAGTGTTGAGTTCAGCTTTATATTTGTGTTTCAGAGACTTCCACAGCGAGATGGCCATCACGTGCAGCACGCGCCAAGTGAAGCCTCGACGTGCTCAAGGAGGGCAGCTAGATTTGAGACGCGGCCTGAAAATGTATCACCAGTGCGCCGCAAAACATCCACACGTTTATAAAACGCGAAGTTTAATTATAAAAGTAAATAAGACATTACAAAATAATTAATTACTTCACCCTTTGTGTGTTAGTTCGGGCTGGATGCCATGAATAAGTCACAACTGACACTTAATATAACGTTAGGTTACAGTATTTGCTGAAACGTTGAAGAGCATGTATTCGAGATTATTACGATACAGCTGTTAGGAATTCAGTGCATTCAGAAAGCTGTGATGATCAAGGACATCATATGAATAACCCTAATGTTAATTTGGGTTGAACCTACAGTCTTTCGGTTAGCAGCTCGGATTGTTTACCACAAGACTGCACATTTTCCGGCAATATAAATACGGTGTTTTACGCGGTTACGCGACACTGTCGCTAACGTTAGTTAGATCCCACATGAGCTGCTAGTCACACTAGGTACAAGCTAACAAGCTACTTTAGCATCCGCTATAGCACTGCTGTTTTCATCGACAGCGTTTACCGTTTCAGCACACTTGAGCATTCAATGTA